>WMED01027387.1:386-10639 GCA_019650415.1 Pipa parva | reverse complement strand
GACCTGGGTGCCCTCCGCAGCTAAATCCTAACCTCCTTGCGGGGGCTCTAGGTGAATACCCGGGGGTACCTTAGACTCCGCGCCCTAGCGTCTGTTTGTCTGTTCGTCTGTTCAGGATTACGGTTGCTACCTCCTTCTCCTAAGTGCAATTGGACAGATCCTAACACACAGACAGAAAGACAGACAGGCAGGGCTGTGCTGCAGGAAGAAGGAGGGAAGGGTGGACGAAAATGCATACGAGAGGCAGATGAAGGGCTGGTCGATTTGATTATGTTTCGGCTGCCTGCTCTAGGTCGTCTCCCTTGTAAGGGGCTGCATCCTGCCTGGAGGTGTGGCTATGCAAATGGTAGAGAGAAGGAACTTTCCTGGCTTTCTGCGGGAAACTTAGTCAGTAGCAGTGGAGGGAATGAAGTGGGGCAGGTAGCCGTCAGGCAGACACGCATACACCCAGCATGTCCACCTCCGCCAAAAGTTAATAAACGAAAGGATCTTTGCCTTGAAGACATTGAGTGTTTGTAATGGGAGGGCAGAGGGTATTGAGTGCTGCTTCTGCATAGCTAAAGCAGCCATGTAGGTAGAAGCTTGAGGAAGCTCCTATTCTGGTGGAGAGGGTCTCCTGGGTCCCCTCACCTTGCCTGCAATTGACAACTACAGAGGATTGATTTATTAACCATTTTTTGATAACTATACCCACTCTACATGTTGTGACTATTCATTGGATATATTGGTATATTTATTATATCTGTACCTCCAGGCTACTATAATAATTATGTTCATTGTGATTGGTTCCTTGTTTTTGAGCTATGGAGAATTTTTATGTGTGTTTTTCTCCTTTTAAATGTTTTTAATGGTCTTTTTGAGTGTTGCACTTTTTGAAATAATTAAATAATTTCACTTTATAAATAGTGTGCATGCTGGGGTTTTTTGGGGTGCCTTTTCTTTTGGTCGTTTACAATTGTCTTTTTATCCCCTCCTGCTTAGCAGTGTGCACTTTCCATTGCTCTGTTCATCACATGTAGGTAGAAGAAGGCTTGTCTTTTTTGGCAAGCAGGGGTGTCAGCAGGCCCAGTCAAGGGCCCATCTCCTTAGGCCTGCGATGGCACAGGCTGGAAGGGGCCCCTCGGATGGCGCCTTTTTGGGTTATCGCTTCTGGCCTGAATATTATCTGAGGGAGTGATCCAAGTCTGAAAGCCCCATTTTGGATGGTTGTAGAACAACATCAAGGCAGAATGGCCAAATCAGCGTTATAAAAATACAGTTGTCGTGGAAGTATCTAGGGAACATTATTTAGAGGAAGGATTATCCTTTATCATGGAGACGTTGATGAAAACATGTGGAACAAAGCTGGAAGACCTTTTTTCATTACCGAAATTTTTACAACAGAGGTCTGTATGAATTGGTGTTTAAAAATTTGAAGTTTCAAAGGAAATTTTGTGAAAAGGAGAATGACCCTAGTCTAGCAGGCTGTACAGTGGAATGTAAGAATGGTGACTGTCCTAATGTATAACACGCATGTTCCTGCAGAGGAAATAGGGGACTTTCTAATAAACCTTTTTGATGAAGTAACTAAAGTCAAAAAGGTTCTAAATAAATATCAGATTTGGTCAGATAAACACCTTTTCAGAGTTAAGTTAAGTTAAGGGATTGTGTTACTTTGGGGGATGGAATTTATCACCCACCTCAAGTAATTGAGATAATCGGTAACAATGGCCTCTTAAAGTATTCAGGTATGCCTGATTTTTTTTTTTGGAACTGCAAAAGGATTTGGACATACATTAACTTCATGTCGTGGTGGCCTTTTGTGTGGAAAATGCAATGATTTAGGACATAAAGTGGAGGAATGTACAGATTAAATTAAGTATGGAAATTGTGGTGAAGAACATAAGGTAATTGATTGTCCAATTAATTATCCCACAGCATATCCTTTATCTTATGCAAATGTGGTTCAGACTGGTAAAAGGAAACCTGAAATTCCATGTACTTAATTTGCATTACAGGAGTTGAATGTTGGTGGGGAAAAAAGGTTAGATGTAACAGAGAAAGTGTAATTAGAGAGAGTGGAGAAAAAGAAGAAAAAAGAAAAAAAAAGGAGGACTGAAAAAGAGACTGAGCCTGAGAAGGAAGAGTTGCCTATGGGAGAGGAGGGAAGTGGGGAAACACAAGACATGATGTCATGGTTAAATCAAATTGAAACAGAAAATGTTTTTTTTTTCACCACGTTCGGATCCACCTTCAGTTCCACTACAGAGGAAAGTTAGTGCTGCTGGCTTTGGGGAGATGTCAGGGGTAGAGAAAGTGATCCAAGAAAACATGAAAATAAATTCTGCAAGTTTAAGTGTGTGGAATATTAAAAAAGGGATAGAAGAAGTGTAATTTTTTGGAATATTTAAATACCATTAATGCCGATGTTTGTTTTGTTTGCAAGAATGTAGTATTAGTTTTGCAAGGATTGGGTGCATGGGCCATCTTTTTTTTCAGGTGCAAATGATGTTTAAAATTCCAGTGTTGGGATTTTGATTAATGGGGATTGTTTTAAAGTTATTTATATGTTAGAAACAGAGCCAGGTAGAGCTCTTTTGGTGAAAGGTTTCTTTAAAGGGTATGTGGTGAAGGTTTTGGAAATTTATGGTTTCACTGGTAAAAATTGAAGGTGTGAATTGTTATAAAATATTGCTTTCTTTTTAACAGGGAAATTGATCTGATTATGTTAGGTGATTTTAATTGTGTGGTATAGCTTAAGGACAGGAGAGGAGGTGGTAAATTGGATAAATCTTCAAAAGAATTGATTAATTCAATTAAGGATTTTGATTTCATAGATGTTTGGGAACAGAAACACAAAGGGAAAGAAGGTTTCACTTGAGGGTTATGGAAATTAAATAATTTACTAATGGATAACATTTTTCTTGGAAAATATAAAATATGGTGTAGTCAGGGAGCGTGGTTTGATGCCGCACTGTGAACACGCACAGTGAGGGAGCTCTGGCGGTACAGGCACCAGAAGCGCTTATAAGCAGGGGACACAAATGGTGATATGGGCAAAAACAACAAACCAACTGCCCAGCAAACAAAAGGGAGTAACAGAGAGGAGGAAAATACAGCGAAAATCTTACCGCTGTTTGAAAGAAAAAGGCAGGGCGCTCCTCCCCCGGCTCTCAAGATGGCACCTGATCACATGACCCCTGAACAGCACAGAAGCCGGACAAAACAGCATACTCTGCGATCCTGGCACCAGCTTACACAGAGGATTCCAATGTGACAGACCAGCAGGCTGAATGCACTGATCTCCAATGGCGCTTGCAGGATATTACATCTTGTTGAATGGGAGGGACGTTGAATCGCTAAGCAGTTTTCCACCAAACACACCTCTTCTCTTTTTCTAAGATTAGTTTTTAGAATGTTTTTTAACAAAATTTCCTCTTTCTTTTACTGTTTCAAATCCCCTTATTTGACAATTTTCTCTATTACATTATAAAAGTGTGATGTATGAAGAGCATAAGGTCTCCCCTTATCATACTCAATCCACCCTTGTCTTTTAAAGACCCACCCCCAACATAAATCATAAACTGGCTTACTACATTGTCATTTTGTAGCATTTTTTAAAATAAGGTTATATATTGTATTCCTTGAAAACTTCTTATATTTGGAACATCCCATGCTCCATTTTTATTTCCATGATTTTTATGGTTCTCTTTACTTTTTCCATTTTTGATCCCCAGATGAACATGAAAATTTCTCTTGTAAATCTTTTCATATACCTTTTCATTTGGAAAGAAAACCTGTGATATGTACAAAATGACTGGAAGTATGGTACTTTCTACAATTCAAACTTTTCCATCTATTGTCAATTTTCTTAATCTCCAAAAATGTAGAACTTTTTTTATTTTGTATAAACATTCTTCCCAATTTTTTTCTCCTGATATACACTGATTGAAACTTACTCCTAACACTTTCAAACTTTCAAACTTTCTCTATCCACTGCTGTCTCAAAGAAAATGTCTCTATTTCAGTGACCATACCAAGTACATTTTGATTTCTCCATATTTAATTTCAGACCTGAAGTTACCCCAAACAATTTTGCTAGTAGTGCTGTCCTCCCTATTGATCTTGAATCCTTACATAGAATGACTACATCATCCATGTACGCTAAACATTTTACTTCCCTCCTGGTATATGAAATCCTTTAATTACCTTATCTTTTTGAATTTTCTGTAATAATGGCTCTAAAATGCAAATGCAAATAAAAAGAATTGGTGATAGAGGACATCCCTGTCTCACCCCTGATTTTATCTTTATTTCTTTTGATCTATAACTGTGTATTATAATTTCACTCTTTATGTCCCTATAAAGTGTCTATAATATCTATGAGTGATTTGGGGATTTGAAATTTTTCTGAAATTTTGAAAATATATTCCTGGTTTATGTTGTCATACGCTTTTTCAAAATCTAAAGAAAATAATGCTGTTCCACTATTTCTTTCTAAATTATCATTTTAGATATCTCTTATTAAAATCCAATTTTGTCAAGTATATCTCCCTAGGACTGCACATGCCTGTTCTTCTTGTATAATGCTCCCAATTACCTTTTTTAAACTATTTGTTATTACTTTTGCCATTATTTTGTAATCCATATTCAATAAAGTAATTGGCCTATAATTGCTGATTGTTTCTTCATCCCCTTTTTAATGTAATAATACAATTTGTCCTTGTTTTTGTGACTTTGTCAGGTTCCGTTTTTTCATTATTTTTTTTATTATATCCACAAAATCTTCCTTTAATGTATACCAAATTTTAGTATATAGTTCTATTGGTATCCAGTCACTCCCTGGCGATTTATTCTTTTTAAAGCTTTGAACCGCTTCCTGCACTTCTATTATATTGATCTCTCTCTCTCTCTAATATTTCCTTCTCTTCTCTACTTAAGGTTTTATCTACACTTTCTAACACTTCCTCTACATCCCTCTTATCTATTTCCTTGTTTCCGTACAAGTTTCTATAAAAACCCCTTGCTACTTCTAGAACCTCCTCTATTTGACTTTCCTCTTCTAGTCTATGAATGTAATTATGAGATCTATATTTCTTAAAGAAAAACCGTGTACATTTTTCAACTTCCTTTGCCCTAGAGTTAAAGATTATTTCTTTTCCTTTATTTTGAACCCATCTTTTGATCTCACTTTGTACCTCCTGTATATCTTTCTTTACATCATATCCTAAATTCGTAAAGTTTATCAAAGTTTGCAACCTTTCATTTAGTCTATTATATTCTTTATTCCTTTTTCTCCTTTTCTTTATCCACTCCCACCATCCACAAAGTGATGACATTTTTTTGCTGTTTTCTCCATGCTTTATATACTTTTTCAAATATCTGTTTTATTTCTTCTTCTTCTAATCGACTATTATTTAGATTCCACATACTTTTTACAATTTCTAACCCTGTCTCTGTTTATAACTGGACAATTAGCATTTTATGATCAGAAAAAAAGGTTTTTTTCCAGTTTAAAGTTGTCTACTTTAAACACATCCCCAGATGCCAGAACCAAATCTATTCTTGATTTTGCCATTTTACTTTCCCAAGTAAAACCCTCTTCTCCTTTTTTTTGTGCTTTTTGCCACATATCCCTTAATTCAAAGTCTGAAGTTAGATTGATTAAGCTTTTACATGTTTTATCTAATTTTTACTCCCTTGTCCTATCTTATTACACAGTTAAAATCTCCTACTACAACTATAGGAGTCTTCCCACTCAAGAAATATATTGTATTTTCTCTAATAAATTGAACCTATCGTTTTTGTGGTTATTTCCATAAACACAAATCACTTTTATTTCACACTCTTTAAATTTTCCTTCCAGTAGAATTGCTCGTCCTGGTTCTATAATTATATGCTTTTTATATTTGAAGTTATCTCCTCTTATCATAATACCTACTCCTGAGTTTTTTACTTCATTCTCACCTGTAAATAATACCGGACCCCATTTCCAAGACTCTTTAAGTTTTTGATCCTCTTTAGCATATCTTAGATCGCATTCTTGGATACAATATATGTCCCCTTTAAGCGATTCCAAGTACTGAAAAATAACCTCTCTTCTTGTGTCAGCATTTATGCTTCTGACATTAAGTGATACAAACTACTGTCTGGAAGTTTGTGTTTTAAATTACAGATTGCCAATTCTAAATTAAAACAGCCATTGTAACAGCAAGCTTTGCAATCGCAGTTAACCTTTTAACTTCCAAACATAATGAGATAAATAACTCAAGACACACAGTTCTATGGGCAAATTACTAGTAACACACATAGCTATGGTTAAATTATTAGTAACACACTGGGCTATGGATAAATTACTAGACACACACTGGGATAAGACAATGAGTTGTATCAAATTACAATAGATTAAAAATTTCTAACCTATAATCAAACCTGATACATTATTATCACAAATGTTTTCAATATACAGTGTATGAACCACACCAGAAAATTGTAGTCCATAATGCAATAAAATATGCATATGTAGCAATTGTTGGATTTTGGTGCATCAGCACTGCTCCCAAATTCCTTGGGAGGGACCTAAACTGATACATTTATCTCTAGGCAGAAAATCCAGCCATGAAATGCTGAATGTGCTCACAACCAGGTGCTACACCAACCGGTATTACGAGGGGGAACTCTAACCTCACTAATGGGACACCATAACACGCATTAGTAGGACAGTGCATATACAAGCTGGTGAAGTGGTGATCCCTTGGTCTTTGACTGCAAAGTGTATCAGCTACAGGGTCCACACCCTCCTGGTGGGGATCTGGGAAGAATCCATAGGGAAATAATGGAAGATTAGTTTCTTTGTTTAGCTCACCTCTGAGGGTGAGAGTATGTAGGGTAGGTTATCTAGTTGGGTAGCCTGAGACCCCGACATAAGTTGTAGTGGGCTTAAAGTCCTGATGGTGATTCCAGCTTAGACACTCTGAGTGGTAATCTTAGGGACCAGGGATTAGTCTTGAAATGATGAAAGAATCCCTGAAAAGTTCTGTCCAGTAAAGGGAGCTACCAAAGGAGTCCCATTCTAAGGCCCATGTTCAGATTGTCTGTGGTTTCAGCTGTGGTAACTCTGTATTTATGTACATGTGTGTCTTAAGCATGAAATATGTACTGTATCAACTGTAACATGTGACTGCCATATATGCAATGAACTGCCAACTGAAACTTTATTATTTCTGTTTAATAAATCTGTGTGCTGTATTTTAAAGCAAGAACCACTAGTGCCCATGTTTTCTATTGATTCTCTAAGAGGTACCACTCCAACATGTAAGTGGGGTCTGCCCCCTTAGACATGTGCTAGTCAGGAATTTGGAGATGTAGCTATGAGTAGGGGTTTGCTACTTACCGGAACTATAACATACGCATGACTGCCTCTTCCTTTCTATGATATTAAAGTGGAAAATAAGTCTCCAGTCTATTAAAATTGCTTTAATTTTTCTTTGAAATTAATCATCTTTATATTTTATATTCTTACTAATCATCCATTTTAATTGTATTTGCTGCTTAATTTTCAACAATGACATTGTGTTGAGACCACCGCTCTCCACCTGCAGGTTTTGTAGAGCAGTAGAGTAGGGAGATGGAACTTCTTTTGTAAGTTACAACAGCTAGAATTGCATTGACATAAAAAAATGCAAGTAAGTAAAATTTTATGGAGGGCAGATTTCCCATTAATGTTCAAACATACCTGATTTATTTGTTTATATGTAATAGTTAAATACCCTTTCATGGGCCTATAGAATGCTGAAAACATTTGTAGCCCAGGTCTTCATTTACCTATATACCAAATTCAATGTTTACTATTACTAGTATATACTGTATATGCTAATATCATACTATAGTTTCTGTATAGCCACTTTATTCAGGCAATATCTAAGCCTTCTCTATATTGTGATGTAACTACTTTAGGTTCACCCTAACAAATATATGGCTATGCAGTGGGTGGGTCCTGGTCTAACCAGAAGTTCTTGCACAAGCGGCACATCCAGCCTACTGGTGGGGGATCCTGATTTATAAGAATCTTCAAAGAGATATAGCCGATATTAGATCCCAGCTCTAGTTCAGAGTTCAGGCTAGCCTTTCTACTTGGGTAGCTCAATACCCCATCAGGAGGTGTAGCAAACCTAAGTGCCTTGTACATCCTGGCTGTGTAGGACAGATATACAGCATAGGGCTCTACAGTGGTAAACCTAGGGCCCAGAGATTACCATGGACAATCACTGAAAAAGTTTATCCAGTTATTGGTTGCCACCCAGAACCCTTCCTGGAATCCATTTTTTTAGAGTCTGTATATACTGGTAACTGTATACTGCACATACTTTATATTCTATTATACTCTGTTCTTTGATCTTATTGCATTGGATGCTTCTTTCCTAAATTCTTCTTTGCCTTTAATCTGTTGTTGGTTAAGGAAATGTGACTGCCTGTTTTGAGCAAAGAACCACTGTCACCCATATATTCTTTCTTGTTGACTAAAGTGCACCACATTGCTATAAGTATGATAACTTCAGTTGCATCCATATATAAGTGGAGCTGCTAACTTTCTGTAACATTTCACCATTTTAGGTATAGCACAGGCCGTTTAAGTATAGCACCACATATTTAAAAAAATATTTTTCTTTTTTTTTTAAAGGATTTTAATAGTCTCCTTTGTAGGTTTTTCTTACAGAGATAAATATTATGCGGTTTGTCTGATTTATAATAGGTCCCAGAGGCAGGTGCAAATTTGTTTTACCCTTAAGGGAATTCAGGAAGTGGCCTTCTTTTTTAAATACATATTGAAGACATGATTCTAGATTGAGGAGGTCAATAACATTGTCAAGGTGAGTTTTATTCTTATACAAACCTTTGTTACAATGAAATAAAATGGATTTTTCTCCCTTCTCTTTATAAATAATTATAAATGCCAATGCATAAATGGAAACACAACTAAGTCATTTTTCTTTAAAGTTTATTTAATCATTCCCTCTTTGCAGAGAAGTCAATATTTGCTTGCGGTTAGAGCCATTATACATCACACAGTAGGCCTCAAGTTTTCTATACAGTTTTACTGCCATCTAGTGGCTAAGAGACGATATGTTACAAAGCGATGTTACTATAACTTTCAAACGAGAACTTTTCTATTAATGAATTGCATTTATTGAAATTATTTTGAAAATGTTTTGAAATAGTAAAACGGAATGATCAACAATGATAGCCAAATAAAACATACTGAAATTAGTTTTGAAAAGTGCTGTAATTGCTAAATTGTGAAATAAGATAAATTAATTGGAATAACAGAAATGATCTTTTTCAACAAAAACCCATTTACTAAAACTAAGAAAAAAAAATACTTTGTACTTTAGTATTAATGTTTCTATTAATTTTTAACTTGTGGGACATAAAATTGTTATCTGATCTGGTGTTGTAATAAGCTATATTAAATAGTTAGACAAATGGACTGAAGTTCGAATTGTCTCATAAAGGTGTGTACTCTCCACTTCCCCATATTAGAGTATTCAGGAAACTCTGTGATATGGCAAATTCGCCAGCTAACGATGGTCACACACTACACAATAGACGGCTACTGACGCGGTGGTGACTTTACTATGGGAATTCTGACACGTGGATTTGCTACGGGAATCCGCTGTTTAATGAATAAGGAGTAGAGAATCAGGGTGTAGCCACCTGAAGTGATGTGAATTCACTTTGACAGTCAAATTCTCACTTCGGTCAATAACCCCCAAAACATTAGACAAATTTAATACATGCACTTATCACCTTATATTAAAGAGCCACTACACCATTTGTATGATGTAGTGTACTCCCACCCCTACACTATGGGCAAAATTTACTAAGGGAGGATTTAGTCTGCCCGAAGTTAATTTCTGACCACACGTGCGGTATTTTTACCGCACGTGCAGTATTCCGATCGATTTGCGATCGATTTGCACGTGCGGTCAGAAATTAACTTCGGCCAATCGTTTCGCCCTTAGTAAATTTCACCCTATGTCTGGCTGTAATTCTTTTGTGTTTGTATGTATGTATTATGCATATTATTATATCACTATATATTTATATATCCATACATTGAATTATTTATTTTTATTAATATCTGTAATATCTGAAATTGATTTCTGTACTATGGTCGCATCTTCAATCTCACTTCATACACCTTGTATTTCTAGTGTCTCTATCTATCTATCTATCTATCTATCTATCTATCTATCTATCTATCTGTATTTATC
>WMED01027386.1:0-10639 GCA_019650415.1 Pipa parva | reverse complement strand
GTGGTGGCAGCAAGTGTGGGAGCGGGGGAATTAATGTGTACCGGAAAATATTTTTTTACAAAAAAAGCACTGGACTAAACAATGTCATTTTTTGATGACGGGTGCACTTTAACAAGCATTGAGATTAACCTTGTAGATGCCTTAGTCTTTTGTTTCTCCACTATTCAGCAGAATACAATTCTTTAAGATATGTGTAAACCAGTGATGGCTAACCTATGACACGCGTGTCAGAGGTAACACACAGAGATGTTTTTGCAGACATGCATCATGGCGCCGTTCAATGCCGCGCTCCCAGTTGGAGAGTTGACCCGTCTTCAAAAGAAATTATGGGTTATTCTCAAAGTGACACACCACCTGAGTTATGCTTGGTTTTTTGATGGAATTTTGACATACCAAGCTCAAAAGGTTGGCCATCACTGGTCTAAACATATAGTAGAATGTTGAGTAAAGGATTGTAGATTTAGAAAAAATAATTAACTGATGTTTTGAAAAAAGTATTTTTTTTTATGCTTGTATAGTGGAGTGTATTTTCTTGTGCTCAAGAGATCATCCCTAGTCCCTTCCTGACAGGAACACAGCTTTCTGTTTTAGCTTGTGGTACTTCCATTGTAAGCACAAAATAAAAAGTTATTTTGTGTTTAAGTGACTGAATAAAGCATTTCACCCAGTATAATCCAATTTTCAGCCATAAGGTTGAGTTATGTTTTTTCCTACCCCAATGTTTTGATCGTGCCTATTTTTTCCCCGTCACAAATTTTTGATCATGCTGGTTTTCACCACAAATTTTTCATTGTGATCTAGCAGTATAAAAGTACAAACTAACATTAAAATGTAATATTTATATGCAATTTAGCCAAAAACTGTTTGGTTTGCCACACCTGACCTGACATATACCATTGTGTACTTTGTGACAGGTAAGAATTGGAAATTGGAAAATCCAGTTAAAATAATATAAATGTGGAAAATATTTTCCATTTTCGTTGTTTAAAAAAAATTCTACAAAAAAGTTTGGTTTGAACTAGTTAAAATTTGGGTTTAACAATTCAAAAGTGAAAAATGACAATTTTTGCTGTTTATAAAATATGTCCCCATATCTTTAAATGTAGCTGTGTTAAGGTCAGATTATTCAAGGAAAACTAACACAAGAAAAGACAACAAATCTAATTTAAACTCTGGGCTTGTTTTCCGTGCAAGCACTTTCTGAGACCAAAAGGACTTTGACCAAGGTGTAGGGCAGGAAGGAGTCAATCTAAACTCATGATAAGTTAATTACCGGTAGACTAATTTAGAATGTTTTCACAACTGAGGATCAGCTAAGATAATAAGCAAATACAAAAATGATGATAGATTGTGATAAGAAATGTGTCACACATGAGAGTTGCCAGAATCAAACGCAATGCATCAACAGTACTCTTTTTTGACCACATTACTTTAAAATGTGGACACATTAGTGAATTAGACTACAGTATTGCACTTGCAGCAATCTGCAGGGAAATCACTGAAGAGCAGCCTCACTCTGGTGAAGCAATGTATGCATCTCTCTGACAGGAGAATGCCTGTTAAAACATACTCTTAGTACAACACAATTTCTACTGAGAAATACTAGACAAAAGAATAAAAGCAATCTATAACATGACCTTTGCTTTTGGATAAATACAAAAAGGGGGAAAAAGTTTTTACAAGAAAAGGTTTATTGACTGATCTGCCCCTTTAAAATAGGACACTGTTTGCACTTCATTCAAGCAAACACTGATAAGAAATAATGAAACATAAGAGTTCTACAGTAGAAACTAAATGCCAGCACATATAAAGCCTTACCTGTCCATGTTTTTTCTTGGCTGATGACAAAGCTACGACAGTTTGCCTTCTTGCTACAGAAGTCGGCAGCCTCTGCTGCATTGTGCATAGACAGCAAGCACCCCCTGTGATTGTATGAGGGCCAACACCTATACTCATCATTGGTTTCATTTAGCCGGAACCCCGTCATTATGTTATAATCTGAAATGCAGGGAAAAAAAGCACAGATAAGGTAGGTGTCCAGCAGTGCTGTAGTGTCAACTCTGTGACCCAGGGAGGCATGAGACAATTCCTTCATTAAGAGTTTCTTCACCTTTAACAATACATTTCAATTGAAAATAAATTGTTATGGCACTCTAGATACAATATTCAGATAAAATGGTACTTCCCAAAAATGCTTGGTATGGACTGATCATATCATAATTGTGTGCCTAATCCTTGTAAAGCATGGTTATATGCAACCTAGTAACTGATTATAAGATGCCTGGTTACTGCTTAGGAGCATTCAATATGCTTAGATATTACAAAAGCAAAATTAATAACCTTTTATATACAGCCATTGTCTTGGATGGTTTATTCCCAATTTGTACTGGTTCAAAATATTCTGAAAAGCCTCCAAGGTTTCATTTATGCCAAAGTGCAAGTCACCTAGAAAGACAAAACATCCATCAAAGGTTTATAGTAAAGCTTCCAAACCAAAATTAGTTGAATCTGGTACTTCTTAGGGTAATTGTCCCTTTAAGAAATTTGCTGCTGGGCATTTTTCCACCATAACAAATGTCTAGAAGAGCATCAGATCTGCTTCAATGTAACTGCCCTGGGAGGACTGAGATTTCCATCTTAGGCTAGGTTCACACTTTCTTTGCCAGCGAATTTTCATAAACGCTTTTTCACTGGCCTTTTGCCATTACAAAATTAATCCAAATGAATGTCAGTTTGCAAACGCAGCACATTTTTAAGCTGTGTGTGATTGAAATTGTTAAATTCTTATTCAAACTAATCTAGTCACATAAAATACGCTGCGTTCCATATGCTCAAAGAAATAGCACAGGTAGCGTAATACGCTCTCAGTGGAATGCTTATGGGAACACTTTTCTTCCATTAGCATGGTTCTCTACAGATTTTCCCTGGCGTCTATTTACAGCGTATTTTCGCCCGAGTTATTTTTTTTTAAATACGCTGGTGTGAACTTAGCCTTAGGCACAAAATAGGTAATTGAATCAGGAGCTCTGTTAGGTGTTACCCTAAAAGAATGGGATTATGATTCTTTCAAATAAAGGAAAACACTGGAAAGTACAATCAATATAGTAAGACACTTATTTCTTATTATATTTTAAAAAATGTGGTGTGCCATTTGATATTTTATTACAAATAGGAAGTCAGATATCCTCACAGCACTGTTAATACAGGTTTACTTTTGGTTCTCCATCTACTGTTGTACATAAACCCCAACAAGGGAAGGATGCAAAGAACTGATTTTTAACAACTGGAGAACCACTTAGTGAAATATCCACAAATAATTAATTAATACCTGTGGTATTCATGATGTCCAAGAGGAGAGGATATATAGCAGGAGGTGCAGCATGTGGCAGGAGATATGTGAAGAAAAATCTAAAACAAAATACATTTTTATTAGTTTATCTTTAATAAAATAATATCTTACACATACACATCATTTTTTGTTCATCTTTTAAACTAATTTTAATTCCTTAGCAAAAGGACTCAATATTGCAGATATGTCCTCTTCTTTAGAGTGGCTACACATGGGCAGACTATCCATTCAGGATGAGCATTAAAGAGAACCTGACACCCCTTAAATCAGTGATGGTGAACCTTCTCGGCACAGAGTGTTGAAAAGGTGACATCACTAACCAGCTCCGTCCCCCAAAGTGCCAGTGCCGATGAGTGACATCATCACATCTGTGTCTGGGAAGAAGCACTTCCCAGCGAGCGAGCTCTCCTTCAGTGTAGGCCGTGGATCCGACTTGAAAACTGCCAGGTCTGATCTGCGGCCTGCATTGAAGGTCCGTTTCTTCGCTGGGGGAAAAACAAAAAATCAAGCATGGCAGAGATGGAGATGGCGCGAATGCCCACAGAGAAGGCTCTGTGTGCCATAGGTTCGCCATCGCTGCCCTAAACCAACTGCTCAACAGTACAATATAGTATAGAACTTTATAAATATATATATTTACATGGTATTGATTATTCAGACAAACATTAGCTGTAAAGTAGTCTGACTTAAGGAAAGACTGCCCAATCCTGTTTGTAACAGAGTAGCAGTACTTGTTGGTCTGCTTCTAGACTCTAGAACAGTGATGCCCAACCTACGGCCCGCGGCCCGAATTTTGAAATTCGACATGTTGCATATAAAAGTGTGAATTTTCCAGCTAAAGACAGTCTCAATAGACTGTTACTGTCGCAGTCGCGTTTTTAGAATGAAAATATTGTCGAAGTAGTGACTTTACTATGAAAAATTGTTGCAGCTGTTACTTTAAAATGTTTCGTGGTCGCGATTCTAAAAGTCGCGACTTTGAAGCGGCCCATGACTTGCGCGTCACAATTTTATATGGCCCCCCAAGCCAAAAAAGGTTGGGCATCACTGCACTAGAATCTATAGCAAGGGAACTTTATCCTACTCTTTCTGCTTACTGTGCATGTCACATGGTGCAGAGAAGTGTATTTGCTCACTTTACATTCTGATTTCACAGCTGTAATAATGGAGCCTATGAACTGATAAAGTAAAGTTTTGAAAAGTTATACTGAAAAAACAATATACAGGTCACATTTATGTATTCCCTAAAGCTGACCCATGGGAGATATAATAATATAGTTTCTTGTGTTTTAAATGCTGCCAGGGGTACTTTCTGTCATGGTGCCTATATGTTTTTTCAGGCAGCAGTTGAAATAACTGCACTGGGTAAATCATCACTGAAATTATGAACCATAATCTGTTTAAAATACACTAAATTGCAGCCTTTATATGGCCTGTTTTGCTGTGAAATTCCTACTGCTATTGACTCATCTTAAGGCTGATGATAAAAGATCTTCTACCTTCTTTACTTCTCCCTTGACATCACCCTCCTGCCTGCCATGTCTCCTGGGCTTTAACACCCATAGTGCTACTGCATATGCTCAGGCCGGCTATGAACCCAGAATGCATGGCGGCAGCAACAGAAGAGTGATGTCAGGAGAAATGGCAATCAGTATCTTCTTCAACAGTCTCCAGATGGTGCAGAAGGGCAATCAGTATCTGTGTAGACTTGACACCAAAATAACCCCAGTAAGGGTTAGAATTCAACTTCCATTTAAATGTCCCTGCATGATAAGGCCACACACAGCACTGTAGTTACATTATGTGGGGATATTTGTGTGTGCCATCAGTTGGTTATGTATATATTAAGGAAAACAAAAAAAAACCAACCCACCATAATGAAAATTCTTAGATAGTAGTCATGGAAGAAGCATTTACAGTAAAGATGCTGGGTTCCTTTATATACCTATATGCATTGAAGAGGTTCCTCTTTTCATTGAGCCCTGTGCATTTTCCAGATGTAGAACACTTGACAATAAATGTCCTGGATGGAAACTCAAGAGTACAATTCTCATCAGATGTGCATGCAGGTTCCTCCAACGTAGCATCATCTACATCTGTCACTTTAAGGCTTCCGTCTACCAAGACGAATTGTCTTGGCTGGAAATCCAAGAGGGCGATGGATCCCAGGGGAGAATTAGCCAAATAATGCAGCAAGCTTACTAATTCTAGGCAGATCTGAACAAAAAGGCATTAGTCTATTATTCCCCACAATCTACAAAATTACACCGTTTATATACAACTGATTTCAAAAGACAAATGGATTTGAGGAATGAAAAATGTAAAGGAATATACCCGAATTTAGCACAAGCAATTTGAATACATTTTGTATGTTTGTGTTTTACATACCCTTTTCTCTATGTACTCTCTGCAATACAGCTTTCACTTAGCTATGGAAGTATACTATTATCTATATTCAAATGCATATTTCAAGACCAAGGCAAAATATATAAACAACACTGTATGAAGCACTACCGACGATTACATTTTCTCTGTTATAGAAATCTGATGCTTACTTACATCAGCTCATTTTGTAAACGAGCTGCCAAAATAGAATTCATTGTTTTCTGTGGAATAATCCACACAGGCTCTTTTCTTCTGCACCATATAAAACAATTAAAATTAGTTCAAATACTAAACAGCCAGTGTGTCTCTGGTCTAAAGGTAAATGACAGTAGTAGAATTGCAAATGTGACTTGGGGGGAGGGATGAATTGCAATACAGTTTGTTGGTTAATACCTTTTGCTGGGAGGGGTGATTCATGAAAGCTTTAACCAGTCAACAACTGAAGATTACTGCACACACTAGATGTCAATTCACCCCCATTCAAAGCTGGAAACTAACAGGTTAATATTAATCAGCATGAAGCCTGTGGATCTGTTGTGGTTCAAATGCCATGGTTTTGTTTTCTTACTTTAAATCTCTTTTCCCAGGGGGTCTGCAGAAGCTGAATCATCTCTAGGGGGGATCCAAGTTCCAACATAGCGGTGACCCTGAAGTTAGGAGTTAAACTATTGTCATAACACTGTCCATGCAACTGCAGAGGGGGAAAAAAAAAAAAGGAATTTCAATAATAAAACTATGGTCATGGGTGGCTGAAAGTGGATTTAGAAGCTCATCAGCAATTATAAAGCAATTAAGACAGATATTTGCACAAGTCTAATGTGGTTAGTAAGACAATGCTTTATAACATATGCGCTGTACACACCCCATTGTTATGCTTTATTAAGGTATTGCTGCTGTTGGTTGTCTACAATTTCAAGAATCTTAATCAATTCCCATAAATAAGAAATGACCGTTTTTGGCTGGTGCACCATAAGCCTTACATGAAATGCGTGCATATATTTATAACCATGCAGAGAATGAATGCTTTCTGCACAAAGTCAGAAATGATTTTATATTGTAGGGTCTGTAGATGCAAGCTGCTTATAAATTGCTATACTTTGTGTTGGCTACTGGAATGTTTACACAATTTTTATACTTTCCACACTACAAAGTGCTTTTTCCATTTGTGTATTTACATAATTGTTTCATTCTCTCTCCTCAGCAATGAATGGCACTATGTAAAGCCAGTTTTTCTTTTCTACAATTAAAGTGAACAAACTTAAAGATTTGGGCGAGTCTAACAGCGCACTACTCAAAGCATTAATAGCACTTCCATTTTAGTGTAATTAACTCAGTGTTTAAAGTCAAGTACTGCTTACAACTTATACACAATATATGTATGTATTTATTCCTTTCTATAATGCTGATGCTATAATGCAGTGCTTACAGAGACTGATAATTCACTTCAGTCCCTGCCCCATGGAGCTTACAATCTAGCTTTCCCTATTCAGTCACACACACATAGATGTATGTTTTTGGATTGCAGGAGGAGAACATACAAGCTCCATGTAAATGAAATCCAGGGTGGAATTGAACCCAGCACTGCAAGGCAGTAGTGCTAACCACTGAGCCACTGTACTGCTTCTATATTAATTTTTGGAACATTGGATTGTCACTGAAGTTATTCAATGACAGCACTAGTAAAAATGTTGCCTTTGAAGTTAAATACATTAATTATATTGCCTTATGTCCATTCTTACAGATAGCAGCCATGTTGTTAAACAGACTTCACCCAGTCCCATTATTCTCTATAGTGCTTTACATGAAGCATATACTGGAAGTCTGCCCGAAAGCCCAATTTTTAAAGCTAAATAATCACACTAAATAATCACAATTTAGAACTTATGGATACACAGGATAGATATATAGTAACTATAAATGGATTGGAGTAATTTTCATTACAAAAATACATTAGTATGGGGCGATATCATACAAAATGGATTATCACCTGTATTTTTCCATGGCAACAAAGGATTTAAATTATTTTACATTACTGCTGCAGTAGTACAATTCAAACATTCAATTGCAGTAATTTAGAATTGCTGTCCCTTTAAAGGCACGAAAGTGTGCCTGTCCTTAATTTTAATTTTCTTGAGCCTAGTTTCTGAAGCATGTAGGAAGCATGTGGTTCATATTGCCAAGTGGGTGGTAAGATAAACTTTCCCAACATATTAAAATGTCAGTGAACTTTCAAACCAGTGTTCTTATGTATTAACTCTTATATGGTCATTATTTAAAGGCAGTGAAGAGAACTGTATTTCAAACTAAATTCAACAGAAAATGCAGACTGTGTCACCTTGTGTAAACAACTATATTTTTTCTTTTGTCCTAATGTCACTTTATTAAAGCCTGTTTGTAACACGCTGATGAGCATTGTGTTAAAACAGTCACAAATCACGCACAGAGACGCCAGTATTCTTTCCAAAACATCACAATAGTTTGCATTTTTAATTTTAAGAGAGAGACACTTTTAAAATCAGCTTACAGAAGGATTGTTATCAACAAAAGCCCCCCACCCTCCCAAAAAATCCGATTAACTGTAAATTAAAAACTGACTATACATAAATTGACTTGTTTGGCAATAATTCAGTTTGATCATTTTTGCAGTTAAATTGAAAAAAAAAAAAATTAATACCTGGAGGCAAGCTAATGAGAACATAAGTTAAAGCTAATCATTTGTGTCAACCTTTTGCAGACACTAAATATTTGCAGTTAACTTATTTACTTATTAGTGTAACCACTCCCCCCCCCCCCCAAATACTTTTGCATTGGTGCACATTAAATTTGGGTTATTTTCTGGTTAAAAAAAAAAAAATGGATATGTGTTTGTGAGACATGCCTTTCAGATCACTAACCAGATTAACCAAAACAATGTATTTTCTCAAGCCTCTGTAACATAAATGGACTATTAGGGAAAATTATTACACTCTCTTATGGCCTCCGCATCTACATGCACTCAAATTGATCATGGAGATCATAATAAGGCTGAATAAAGTATACCAAGTGCTGATGCACACATAAGAGCAAGTCAGCACAAAGTCAAACTCAGATACTTGGAAATGTTTCAAACACTGTCCTGTTTCAGTATTATGTTATTGTATACATAAACACAAACTAGTTCTCAGCATCTATTCTCAGGCTTCATTTGTGTGAAAATAAATGCTTCTAACGTAACAAGATGCAAAGTTACCTACCATGGATGGAAGGCATGATGATTGCCTTTACACTATTAGCTTTCAGTTACAATGCAGCCTATCAGCAAATGTCCCTAGAAATGACTCCCAAACCTAAGCAACTACAGGATTAAACAACTGTCTGTTTCTAGAGATAATACCAAGGCATGCTGTACAGCTTACTACATACTGGATGGACAGAAGGCTGAGAAAACTGGCTTTTGTCTGTCTTTGTGTACTTGATTACATAGGGAAACTACAAGGTAAGATCCACTGGGGCAAATACTAAAGTGAATGGTTGGCCTCTGTACTGCACTATACTGCAGCATATGTAATAGCTAAACCAACATACTCAGTAAATAAATAGCCATAGTGCGCAGTGTCATTTTATATACTCTACATTTTCACTAATGGCTTTTACAGATCCATCCTGGTCTCATGTATTACATTTATTTAATTTAAAAAAAAAAAAAAAGTGACGTCAAATCTTAAAATCAAAATGTAGAGAGATCCTGGAAACTGTGTTGGGATTAAAGACAAGAATGACAAGTGAGAAAGAAATGCAGAATTAAAAGTAAGAATGGAGTCAATAAAAGGCACAGAGTGTGGATAACATGGCACAGAGCTGAGGCATTACGCAGGCAAGTGTGATATGACGTCACACTGTAACAATCTCACCTTAATGATGCCAGAGTGACGCAGGGCGCTCAGCAGCGCCACCTCCTTGTGCAGTTTGTAATTGGCCAGTCTGTGGCAGCCGCTTCCATCCCCATAGCTCCTCATACAGCGCTTCATGTCATTGCCCTCCCCGTGTACAGTCTTCAGAGCAATTTGTTTCCCGTTCAGTAAAGTCCCTTTCAGGACCAGTTTAGTAAACCCCGAGCCCACATATTGTACCCGGGATAAACCCCCCAGATCCCGGCAGCTCAGGGTGTCCTGGTGCAGCTCTGCCGCTGGCACATAAGGGCGCATCTCCTCCGTCTCCCAGTCCCCTGATATAGTCCGGTACAAGGTGACCATGCCCCTGTGCCTCTCCATCAGCTCCATTTGCAGCCCGTCTCTGCCCCCGGCCAGTAGTGACCTGTGCTTGGGGCAGGAACATGTCAGGTAGAGTAAAAGCAGCATCGCTCCAGCTCCAGCCACGGTAACGTGACCTTTCATTGCCTCCCACAGCCTCTTCACCTCTGTCCTTTACTGTCAGTGAAGTAATTAGCCGAGGAATAGCAGCCTTTGTTTGGTGGGATTGGTTAATGGGGACAGTGGACACACATTGAGGAGCCTCCCATCTCCCCTTACATGTACCTGACCCATGCCTGTGAACACTGTGCCCTCTTCTTTTAACTCACTGCTACCACCTGCTGGCCATGGAAGAAACGTGCACGTTCACATATCACGTCCATATGGTTTAAAGGGAAACTAAAGCCTAAAAATTATTTAATTTAGAAGCCTTATTGACCTGAGAACCTTATGCAAAAATACAAAAACAAAAAAAACTCTGCAGAGCATACCCAAATGTACAGTAGCCCTGTGAGACAAAGGATAAATGCCTGTGAAGTTGTCAGCTGGGCGGCTCCATGTTTGACTGTACTGTAGACACTGCACATGCTCAGTGTGCCTTGTCTCCTGTAGGTGCGTCCTAATTAGGGACTAACGCAAAATAACCTGACTATAAACTCATGATAAAGCTATCAAT
>WMED01027385.1:0-10639 GCA_019650415.1 Pipa parva | reverse complement strand
TGGATCAAGTGGGGGGCCGCAAACTATCATCTCGAGGGTCGCAGTTGGCCCCCGGGCCGCGAGTTTGAGACCCCTGGTTTAAAGGCAATGGCATTAAAGAACAACAATACTAGCTTATTTTATAAAAAAAACAATAACATATTATTAATTAATTTATTAGATTAAATGGGATAAGAAAACAAAAGAGTTTTATTTTAATGTTATCTAATGAAGAAACCCCAGTATTCCAAGAAGCTGGAGTGAGATGATGATAATTAGAGTATATCCAGTCTCAGTATATTTAGGTTTTGTATTTATAGTTGAATTCCAACCTATGTTTGCATAGTTACATAGTAAGCTTTGTAAGTAATACATATTATATATATCTCTGTTATTGAAAATGTCTATTTTAAGCCTTGGAACAATCCCCGCCCCTTCTATTTTGTTGGATTCCTACTTCTGTGACCTGATGTTTGACACTAAGGGGAGAATTCACCATTCAGCGAAGTGAGCTCCGAATCCTCCGGCTCACTTCGGTGTTATGCGCTCGCTGATGCCCTGCGCGCGGACATCAGCGAGTGCATTAAAGGGATTCCAGTCTCGGCGAGGCAACTCTTTTGGTCTCACCGAGACTGGGATCCCTTTAATGCGCTCGCTGATGTCCGCGCGCAGGGCATCAGCGAGCGCATAACACCGAAGTGAGCCGGAGGATTCGGAGCTCACTTCGCTGAATGGTGAATTCCCCTCTAATTATAATGGGGGGAATTTATAAAGCATTCATAAATTTCAATTCATTTTGATCAAATTTATCTTTCCTCTGCTTGAAAAAAAAATTTGCATATTTACTAAAAAAGCAGAGAAAAGAAATTGAATTAGAGAAGAAATGATAATCCTTATTGTAGCGGTAACTAAAATGTTAAGTGGTGTACTTGCACCACTAAGCTCCCCTACAGTGAGGGGGTCCATAAGACCTTCACAGCCTCCCAACATCACTCCCCACCAAGAGCTATAAATGTATAACTGTCATGTACTGTAAGTGGTTATTTTGAATAAGACACAATTATTTCCACAGCGTTAATGTAAAAGTAGCACTATGGGAATAAATAATTATATTTAGATTAACCCTATTTAATGGGGTCCCCTGGATTCCCACACTGTCCCAACATTACCCCCTCCCTAGTTTTTTTTTTTTTTTTTACAGCTTAGCGTATGCCCACCTGCTCGCTTATATATGGCACTTATCCTCTGCTCAACAAGACCCTAGGACTTTAGTCAAGTGTATGTTATTCACGAGGGTCAACCAACGAGCCTGAAACCTGGTCTGTCCACTTTTTTAGGGCGGCTGACCAACCGTTATGACAGGGTCCCATTGGGGTCGGAGTATACACAAGACATTACCTCTGGATCACCCTAGGATGTTGGTCAATGTGCACACTTTCAACCGTCCCACAGGGCCTGAAACCTGGTCTGTCCACTTTTTTAGGGCAGCTGACCAACCGTTACGTCAGGGTCCCTTTGCCTGGTTGGAATATACACATGACCTCACCTCTGGGCTTGGAGCTGAGATGCCATATGTGTTTTCGACCAAGGCATCAGATCAAGCTACCGTGTCAGTTTCCCAGCATTACCCGATTAGAATGACAACTACACTTGATCTTAGCCAAAAGGCCTAGTGCCAGGCTAGGTGTGGGGGGGGGGGGGGGGGGGGGGGGGGGGGGGGGGGGGGGGGGATCGCTAAGCACTGGAAGTGGCGTCCTACGAGCTGCTTCCCTTCCCCCTACCCCACTGTCACTTTGGGGTAGGGAGGCATGTTAAAATAAGCCACTCCTAGGAGCTGCTCCTCTTCCCCCTACCCTGACGTCCCTGTGGGGTAGGGGGTACGTAAACATTTAAAGTAGGGGTCTCTGGGAGACCTTTAACCCCCCCCCCACTTACACCTATGCTGGACTCCCCCTCCCAGTGGGGTAAGGGGGATCAACCTCAACAAAGGGGGTCAGAACTGAGGGTAGGGGGAAGAGGAGGGGCTCCTTCCAACATTAGCATTTCCACTTACTCTAGTACTGAGTAGGGAGATGATGTTGGGATAGTCCAGGGGTCGGCAAACTTTTTTCAGGAGGGAGCCATTTCATTCCCTCCTCCGGCGGCGATAATCATCTTCTGAGCCGCCGGAGGAGGGAGGCGTGCCCTCTCCCGACCCCATGACCACCGACAGCCAACCAGAAGAGCCGTCGGCGGTCATGGGCAGGGCTTGGGCGGGGCTTCAGCAGTGCGGCCCGAGCCACAACAAGGTAGGCTAAAGAGCCGCATGTGGCTCGCGAGCCGCACTTTGCTGACCACTGGGATAGTGTATTACAGTAACGCTATGTAAATAATTTTGTTTTATTTAATTTAAATCTTTAGTTGCTGGTTAAAGATTTTAATGTAGTTTAGGGTAGTTTGTTGTTAACTGATGATGTTTAGTATACATTGTTGCAGTTACTGTTTGTTTTAGGATACTGTGTTGCCTTTTTGTGTAGTTGTGTTAGTTTAGTAATGGAGTTAGATGGGGTTTTTGACTGTTAGCGTTGCAGTTTAGCTAGGGGTAAATGGTTTTCACCAGCTCTAGAGAGGCAAATCATTCTGAGTGATACGTTTTAGCTTTTGCTGAGCAGAAAAGGTTTATTAAATAGCATTGGGGCGATATGGATTATTTGATGTTGGAATAGTTTTACTCAAAATAGGCACTATCGCTAAAAAGATAAAAATACTTTTTTATAGCTTTTTGAAAAGAGGAAAATGTATGGGAAAAGAACATTTTCCTCTCTATTCCACCATTTTTATCTTTATGAATTTCCACCTAAGAAAAGCAAAACAGTTCTTTAAAGCTACAAGCGCAAAAATGTTGCCAATTAATTTGGCAACTGTCTTTACATTTATATTCATGTTTATCTTTCACTGGGAAGAAGAATGGAAAGTGACATAAAAATGAACCTTTTTAGTAAAAAGTCGAAAGGATATGAATTTGTTATAGAGAATGTACTGCTCCAAATTACTATCTCTGAAGTGATTCACTGACGGCCAGTCTATAAACCTTGACCTTTACCCTCATATGACTTTATAGAATGGTCAAAAACTATTATCATGCAAGGCATGATAGAATTAAACATGTGTAAAGGGTAAAGGTTAAACTGCATTTGTATTTATTCATTTATATAGTGCTGATAAATTACGCTGCGCCTTACAGAGATTCATAATTCACTTCAGTCCCTGTCCCATGGAGCTAACAATCTAATTTCCTTATTCAGTTACAGGCACAGACTAGGGCCAATTTAGTTGGGCTTCAGTTAACCTATGTAGTATGTTTTTAGGATTGTGGGAGGAAACCAGAGTCCCCAGAGGAAACCCAGGCAGGGAGAACATACAAACTCCATGCAGATGAAGCCCAGGGTGGAATTAAACCCAGAACCCAGAGCTTTCAGGCAGCAGTGCTAATCACAGAGCCTAGATGCACTAGACTCTAGATTTTCTAAGATGGGGTTTATTTAGTAAGGTTAGGTATATTGTATAGTTTCAAAGCAGTATATAAAAAGATTTCTGTACTAATTAACATAGGCCTAAATAAAAATCATAACTTGGGTAGCTTTTCTGTTAGTTATGGGGCATTTGGAATGCAGATGTCTAGGTAAATGGTAACTGAAGCGAAAATAAATGTTGGTCTGGACTGTAGTTATTTCATAAATGGAAAAAAATCAATCATTCCCTGCATGATGGATACAAATTTCCTAACTATAGAAGAATTAACAGTAGCTGCGGTAACAACTCTAAACCGAACATTTCCAATCATATGGAGTGATAAATATGTCCAGTTTTAAACGTAGCAGAATACAAAATTATAATTCACAGGAAGTCAAAAATCATATGATTTTAAGCTGCCGGCCACTCAAACCCTGTCTACTTGGGGGAGGGTTAATGACCTTTTCTCTCAAATGAGTCTACCCAGGATGTCAGCAGTAGCATCCTGGGGGCTCATTTGCCAGAACACTTCCTGCCCAGTTACTATTAAGTGAAACAAAGGGATTCTGTTAAACAAGCATAGCTTCTAACTAGATCAGTGATAACAGTGTCACATTGCAACAAACTTAACATAATACAATGTAGGGGTTTGTTATGTAGGGGTTTGTTTTTAGAAATACATAATTTATTTTCTTCTCGGCAGCTGATGACATTTCTGCAACCCAGATGAACTCCAGCTATGAATGGCTAAAAAGCTGATTTGGTTATACAGAAAATAAGAAAGCGAATGAATTTACTGAGAAAAGGAAGGAGCAGAGCTAATTTATTTTCTGTTTGTTCAGTAGGTTGTTTTATTTTATGATGAAATCACCTTTATCTGATTATTGTGTAAGTTGAAGTAATTATACATTTGAGCCATTTAAATATTTGGAATATTATCACAGGCTAGGTTCACACTAGTGTATTATGCGCAGTGTATACTGGACGCTGGCCGTCACATTTTGGCCGACATATATATGCCGTACCCAATATGCGGCCAGGTAGGAAGAGCCATGAACGCCAATGGAGCACTCACACTGTCGCTGGTAAGTACAATAGAAAAATATGCCGGAGTGTTGTTTTTTTTCTTAACACCGCGCATAATACGCTAGTGTGAACCTAGCCTAAAGGGAAGGTTTGTGTCATGTTTATGGAATTAGCCATCATTGCAAAATGAGCGGAATAAACTTTGTATTAGGGCACTGATTATTGCAAGTACATATGTACGAAGTCAAGTGCCATGATTGTTCAGTCTTATATTAAGTCACAAATAAAACTAAACGATATCAAGTAGAACACAGGGCAACATTTTAACAGATGTTGTTTCTGAATACTACAGCGCTTTGTAAATTTGTGGCACTTTATAAATAAAATGATATATACACACAGTTTAAATTTGTACTCCGTTTAGCAACAAACTATAATTGTAGAGTCATGGGAATCTATTTCAGGACCCATTTAACATGGAGCTGTATCCTGATTGACTGATTTCTTGGAACAAACTGTGCTACAGTAGCACCAGACAGTTATGTCAGCATAAAATAGCAGACATACAAGTTATGCTATTTATAAACATAATACGCGTTAGAATGCCTATAGAGTACGATGCAGTTTGCTCTTCAGTTAAAATACAAAATGTAGTCTTTATTCTTGTGAAAATAGTCAACCTGTTAAAGGACCAGAAAAACAGAAACATTAAAAATTCCAATTTGGATGGTCATGGCAGCTATTCAAAAAGAGTACTTGCAAAAAAGTTATGTTTGAAGCTAAAATTAAGAATTTTATTGCTTTCTGTCTGTTTTTATCTTTTTTTGGTAGCAGCCAGCTTGATAAACAGATCTCGACCAGTATCATTGTTTTTAAGGGTGCTTTAGAAAATACTCATTTGGGAAGTGATACCCAATTTTTAATGTTAAATTGCTAAATACTATACTTTCCAGACACAATCTGGAATATTTGGAAGCACAGATTGAATATTTATTTATTTTGCACATTTATATAGCACTGACATCATTGCTTTACAGTGCTTAATCTCGCACTTCAGCCCCTGCCCTTGTGGATGTTATAATCTAATTTCCCTATAAAGACAAACAGACACAAGATGTGTGCATAATCAAATGATAGACTATTATGTGATAAGGTTACCTCTGAAACATGAGACTTTAAGTTGTACGGAGAAGGGATCCCCAGTCAATACAATTGCTTCTCCTAGTCCAGTGACGGAGAACCTTTTTAGCACCAAGTGCCGAAAATGTGACATCACTCACCAGCGCCGTCCCCCGAAGTGCTGGTGCTGATGAGTGACATCATTGTGCCTGTGTTGGTGAAGGAGCGCTCCTTGTCGAGTGAGCAAGCTCTCCTTCAGTGTAGACCGCAGATCCAACCTGAAAACTGTCAGGTTGGATCTGTGGCCTGCATTGAAGGCAACAGTGGCAACAATGCGTGTGCTCACAGAGAGGGATCTGCGTGCCCTTTCTGTCATGTATGCCATAGGTTCGCCATCATTGCCCTAGCCTATAAAGGAATTCCTCTCTCATCTAATAGTGCCAGTCATAA
Organism: Pipa parva; assembly: GCA_019650415.1. NCBI lineage: Eukaryota > Metazoa > Chordata > Amphibia > Anura > Pipidae > Pipa > Pipa parva. Next base: position 4,573 of record WMED01027385.1, on the reverse strand, counting down.
TTTTTATGCCTAATATTGGCTTGCTTTCCTTTTGCCTGCTATCTAGCTGTAGTTACCCTCCCCCAGTGGAGCTACATTTCCCACCTATATGTTTTTAATCTAGCTGTAGTTGTCCTTAAGCAGGGGTAGGCAAACTGCGGCTCCAGAACCACATGTGGCTCTGAGTGCATCCCCCTCACTCTGCCCATGATCTCCAATGCTGCTTCTGATAGGACATTGGTAGGTCATGTGCACTCCTCCCCCTTTGTGGCTTTGTAAAAAAAAATGTCCCCAGTGTAGGAGGGAGTGAAATGGCTCCCACCTGTGTAAAGTTTGTTGACCCCTGTGCTGAAGTATAAGCAGGCATTCTGCTGAAAGGATAAACATAGGAGTCAGAGCTTTTTGTGAGCATAGCCAACCACCCTCACACCACATATAGGCATCCTTAAGAAAGATCTGCACACCTGACCAGACTGATTTTGTTACCATATGCTTTATTACCAGCTTTGTACTGGTGCTGTGCAGGCCCACCGGGAGAACCCCACCTCCCCTGCACTGTTGACATAATGTTGATTTGTGATGTCATTTGTGAACCTAGTGAGGGAGAAGGGCCTGTTGGGCTTGGCCTGCTGGGTGGACCCATTCCGACACTGTTTATTATTGATTTCAGCTCCCATTAACTGAAACCCAATATTATGCCGGATTGAGTGACTGATTAACATGTTCCCTGATTAGCTTATTTTAGTGGCTCCCTGACTGGCCTACTCTGGAAGTTCCCATTGCTGTCATCATACCAAGTAGTTAGAATTGCTGTAAGAAAGTTTGGATTGGTACATGTTACAGCTGAATCCTGCCAACCAACGGGATCCAGTGGCAACTCAGCAGTAGCCATAGCAGCTGATAACAACCATGACATTGCAGCAGCAGAGGAAACTTTCCAGAGATGACATCCATGTGGTGGACAGGCCAGTTGTGAAGCCCCATTATCTACTGTGTAGCCTAAGCATCTCCTCCCTATTTATTGAGCTTGCAGATAGGAGTGCCACTGCCTTTTTCCTTTATCCAGTCTCACTTGCAGCTCCCAAATGAGAACTGAGTATGTCACTCCATGTATTGCAAACACTGCAGTATGCAGGACTGCAGAGCCCTCATAATGGGACCATTCTGCAGAAATCAGGTTTTGTAGGAGGCATGGCATTGGGGTTACAGTGTTAGTAAAGTAAGGCCAGTAATGTGGTTTAGAGCTGTGAACTCATTAATAAATAAAGCTTTGTGTTCATCATAAGCTATTTTTATATGGCCTGGTATTGTTAACAAGGAAGGTTAGGCAGGTTGCTAAATGACAACAAATGAAAGTTCCTCTGAGAACTGAAATACAAGTGCAGAGTAGGAATCTGGCAGACCAGTTGCCTAAGCTGATTAGGTTACAACATAATATAATATGTGTTGCAGCTTTTACATACTAATATGTTATTATATGAGAGTTTTTTGAGTGGGATTATGCAGGTGTGTCAGTCATCAAGGACTGGGGTGGGGTGCGATTTCATTACTCCGCCTAGGGTGCAAAAAACCTTGGCCCAGCCCTGGCCTCTGCCATTAATATATGTTTAGTTTGTGCTTATGTAGGAAAATGGAAATAATAGATATTTCATTTCCTAAAAAGTGTTCTTTGTGTAAGAATACTATGCATTACGTATTATGCCATGTGCTCTATAGAGATAATGTAATAAAATGATGTAATGTCTCCATCTAGTAGAGTATATAATTATTGCATTCAGGAAATGTGTGTTTATGAATATGTTAATCTGGGTGGAGTCTCAGAGTTAATATAAGCTGCTGTTCAGGAAGTAAAAGGGTCTTTCTGCTTTGGGCTCCAGAGCCTTCACCAGAAGGGTGGCAGGTGCCTGTTAGCGAAGAGAGTTAGTAGAGCCAAGTAAAGATCACTTCAGATGTAATAGTCCTAGCTACTGAAGGGTGGTATCCCCAACAAGGAGTGCTGTGGGCTTTGTGTGCTCGGGTGTCTTAGAAGGAAGATCAGACACTCAGAGCAGAGTCTCAAGTGGTAAAGCTTAGCATAGAAGTTTTCTAGGACTGGAGCCTGGTAGAGTAACCTTGAGTCAGAAGCATTCAGGTCAAGTTAGTCCCAAATACTGAGAAAGAATTCCCCTAAGTTCCACAAGGAGTGGGTACCTGTGCACAACCCAGAGAGGGGGTAGAGCTGTTCCTGACTCTTGTTGTTATCGGAGGGTAACAATGCACAAGAATGTACTATGTCCTTATGATGGCTGCTGTACTATAAGTGCTAAGTGTGCTACTGTTTGGTGTGCTGTGAATAAACTTTCTGTTTGAAGAACCTCTGGCACCCATGACTGATTTAAAGGTACAGGCACTACTCCTAATGTAACCAGGGCCTATACCCTGAGCAACTGAGTGAAGCTGTGTGCAGAAATCCATCCCAGGAGTGGATGTGCATTTAAAAATAAGGAGAGTATTCAAAATAGTGTTACACTTACAAAAATCTTTAAATTTTGCCTAGAAAGTATGCAATTTAACGTTTAAATTGGGGCACTTCATGAATATGTATTGTCTATAACTCCACTGAAAACAATGGAACTGGGTGGGATTTGTTTAACCAACTGGTAGGAAGACTTAAAGAACCAGTAACATCCCACAAATAAAAAGTTGGATTGGCATGACAGTTATTCAAATACAGTGCTTGTAAAAATGTTTTCGTTGAAGGTAAATCGATGAATTTTATGACTTTCTGTCTCTTATCTTTACAGATTAGCAGCCATGTTTCTAAACAGACCTCACCCAGTCCCAGTAATTTAGATAAGGCCTATTCAGGAAGTATACAGCAGTGAATCCAGCACTCCCGTGTTTAAAAGGTCCCTATGACTAAGCGCCCAGCATGAAATGCGTTAGGGGGTGCCTGGACACACTGCTGTTTTTATTTTTTGTTATTGTGACCTGCTTTTAACATGGACCAATAAAGATTTTTTGCTTTTAAACACGGGAGTGCCAGATTCACTGCTGTATGCTGCATTGGGAGGCTTTTCATCCTGTGCACCCCGCACAACACTTCACAGGATCCTTTATGTGGATTTATTTAAAGGGATTGAGCGAGGACCATCTTTGCATTGTATACACTATTCAGGAAGTATACATGAAAGAGAATTTTTTTTGAAAGTCAAATAGAAACGCACGTTATAGACGCAATTTCGATTTTCTAGAAGCACCAGAGTAAATATTCCATCAACTATTAATGCATTTGAGGCATTTTCATTATTTTTGGCATTACTGTTCTTTTAAGTCTATTCTCAACGGTAAATTTATGGAAACTACAACTAAACGTGACAAAATTTGCAGATGTTTTCCAATGCTACACATTTCCATTGCAGCACAAAAATACTATGGCTATTTCCAGAAATAATGTCAATCATTTCTTACAGTTCAAAACTACTTTGCTAAACAATAAATTGCTTAACAGTACAAATAAGAACATGCCTATATTATGATATCATAATTAATTCATATTCATTATCTGTGCTTATAGTTTTAAAAGGCACTGCCTTGAGCTGATAAAGTATTATGGAGATGATGCCCATTGCCAGGACAGATACCTTTTGCAGATTAGTTTAGAATGCTTTTTCTAATAGATATCTATTAACATCCTTTCACCCCCCCACCCCCGTATACTGCATTTTGTTGACTCATACACTCCCTTCCTTATCTTGCAGGCACACATTTAATAAAAGGAAGTATGTCATCTTAAAGAATTGCTTTGTTTACATTAAGTGTATTTGTGTTTAGGCGTGAATCTACAGTGGCGCATTTTTGACATTCATGTAACCCTTCAGATATTTTTTAATGAAAGTATGACTTCACTGGAAGCTGAAAAACAAAGTCCACATATTTCTGTATGTAGAGAAAGCCCAAGAACACTCATGGCCAGAAGTCAGTTTATCTTCAAATGATGAAAAGTAATCACTGATTTCAAAATGAATCAGTCCATTCATTCCAGAACTAAAACTTTATGCAATGCTTTGAGTCACCTGCGGTGTATTTGCGACATGACAAGTCTCATCAGCCAGTTTCCTATACTCACCCAATACATTTATCTAATTCATTTGTATTGCGCTGCTATGTGGATGAGCAGCAAATGCATTATTCTATCATGTCAGCTGCAGTGCAATGATCCAAATGTATACCTTATGTCAGTGATGCCCAACCTATGGCCCTTGACCCAGATACGGCCTGCGACGCGGTGCTATAAAACCCGCGGCCCAAATTCTGAAATCCGAAATGTTGCATATAAGTGTGAATTTGCCGGCTAAAGACAGTCGCAATAGACTGTTACTGTCTCAGTCGCATATTTATAATGAGAATATTGTCACAATTGCAACTATACTATGGAAAATTGTAGCAGCTTTTACTTTAAAATTTGTCGCGGTTGCGATTTTAAAAGTCGCGGCCCTTGACACGCGTGTCACAATTTTATATGGCCCCTAGGCCAAAAAAGGTTGGGCATCATTGTTGTCACAGTCGCAACTTCATTATAGGATGTAACAGACTGGTATAAAATGTTACTGAT
>WMED01027384.1:0-10639 GCA_019650415.1 Pipa parva | reverse complement strand
TTGTCATTTTAGGGGAAGCTGAGCTTCCCTTGCAGTCTTAGAGCAAACGCCACTGCTGTGTAATGAGTAGCAGTGCACCCCACCAAACTGTTGTAGACCCAGGTATCTGAGAGTCCTGGCTCTGCTGGATTCTCAGGATATGAACCAAAGCTTTTAAAGGTCACTGTAGTGCCGATATAACTGCACACTTACATGGAAATATCCTTTATACTAAGCCAATTGCTGACACAAAGGGCAAAATTTATTAGACTTGAAAGACAGCTCTCAATTCACTAAGGTGCAAATTCGACTGTTGAATTCGCAAACAGCGGATTCCCATAGCAAATTTGCTACAATTTCCCCATTGTAAAGTCACGACAATTTTGTAATGTTAAGATTGCGACAATTTTCCCATAATAAAGTCGCGACTACGACAATATTCTCATTATGAAGACTCGACTGTAACAGTAGCTGCCTATTGTGAATGTCTTTATCTGCCGAATTTGCACCTATACGCAACAATTCAGACTTTAGTGAATAACCCCTCAGTCTTTCCGAGTTTGCCAAGCGAGATCTTGCATTGTTCTCGAGATCTTGCTCGGTGAACTCAGAAAGACCGCAGTCTAATAAATTTCTTTACTTTTAAATATGGAGTGGGGCTTGATAATGGCTGTCACTCCTCAATATCACTCTGACTATCTCTTATCATTATTATATAATGCTTTGGGAATTATTTTAAGTGCTTATTGGTACTGATGAGGATTTGTGCACATGTGACTACACAGACAAAAGCAAACATATAACATGTTAGTGGCAGTTACATGTGTAGTTTACAGGTAAACTTACTTTTATTACACTGGCAATCCAAGACACAAGACTATATTTACTTAATCTTACCCTGGTTGATATGAGTTTAGTTTCACTGACCTTTGCGTGTTACTTTAATGGAGTCTACCAGGTTTAAAAACAAATAAAGATAAGTATGATCGCACTAACAATGACCCTTTTATTAAGTAATTAATAGCACTGATGTCAGACATGATGAGAAAATATTTACATTGAAACTGATTTTTTTTTTTTTTTGGTTGTTAGGTTAATTCTCAAGGCTCAGCTTTCAGTGACATCACATAACTTGGAATCTCCCAGGACGTCACATCATTAAGGTAAAAGCATTGAAAATATTTATACTTCCTTGATTATAGTTAGATACATGACCTCTAATGAGTCATCGGTTAACTTTTAAACATGCCTTTTTATTATACATAAGTACCCTAAACAGAAAGCCTGCAGACTCAGTCTGTGATTTAGTAATTGCAGTCCCATGTTTGTAGCTTTCTTACAAGATAATTAAATCATATATATTCAACAAGAGATTTACTCAGCCTGTAATAATTACAGTCACGCATTACCTAAGGCATCTAGTGTGGTTAGATCCGTTATCACTATGTGCTAAGCTTGCACTTGCAGCTGCCCACATCAATCCTTATGTTTAGTTTCAATGTTTCTTTTCCTTTATTTGCTAACTTGCTTAAAATATTGTTCAGGCTATTTGACATCTGTGGATTGTCTGATTTACTTCTTAAAGTTACAGTCTCAATTTCATTTCTTTTTTTTATATAGATTTCCCTAGAGCCAGTGCTTTGGTGGTGTATTTTTTAATGATAGGATTAATCCTGTAAACTAACTATTCAGATAAAGAAAATGTATCTATTCATTCCTAGTTGCAGGGTATTAATAAACAATTTCAGTCAAAATATTTTTGCCTGCATTGTCTCTTAAGTAGGGGTTTGTCAACTACTAGAATCTTGGTAGAAGAAAATTGTAGATACACGTAAACAGATGCTAAACCAAAATCAAATCATCTGCCTACAAATGTCCATGTCTAATTCCAGGCCTACAACTGCCACCCAATTAAAGAGTGTAGAGGTTGAGGCCCTAGACAGCAGTGGGCTTAGCAGGGGAGTTTTGTGTTATACATGCAGCAGGTTTACACAAGTATTAATGAGGTAGACATCATTGCAAATCACAAGGAGCTAGTAAGGAGGTTAGACAAGAGAACTCAATGGGCATCCAGTATTTAGGTAGAGACTATTGTTTAGGGAAGATTGTCCTAGAAAATGTATTGACAGTAAAAGAACTAGAAACTGCATTCACTGAGAGTGTTCCGGACACTACCGTAAGGCAAATTTACTGTAAACATCCTTTATTTTGCCTATGAAGGTTGTCAGTATGCCTTTAATTTAAATAAATATTAGAAGTATATGAATAAACACTGTTGTTATACACTTTTGTTGTTTCTTGCCTTGGTTTGGTGGTTAAGGAAGGGTTTTTAGCCAAAGGGCCAGACTAGCTATACAACTATAGGTGTTTAAAAGCATTGGGCCACTACAATGTTGAGCTAGTCCATACCATATACAGTGGATAAACTACCAGCCTATTGTAGTTTGTAAAGATAACGGAAGTCACTGAGGAGTTCTAGGATTATATAAAAGCATGAGACCCTAAGACCCCAGCCTTTGAAGAAAAAAGTAAGAAAAAACTAAACAGAAAAACAATTCACTTTCAGAGACATGCTATCTTGTAAGGACTAATTTTATTTATGTCACTACTTATGTGCTGCTCTTGTCCACTCGTGCTCAGCTGGTTGCGCCAATCCTGGAAACTGACATCACGAGTGGAAATTCAACTAGTGAGCACTGCCTAAGTGCTGGGCTCAATCATCATTGTCATCCTTTGTGTGCGGATCGCTTCAGCCTGGTGTTTGGACCTTTTTAATGCTTGTTTCTACTAGTGTTTCTGCATTGCTTTAAGTTACAAAATTGCAAACCACTCTATTACTAACTCCAGCCCAAAAGCAAACAACAGAGACCACCAGTCTTCCAAGTGTTCCAGAAATTCTTCCATATGTCTGGAAGAGATGGGACAAAGAAGAGGGACAAAAAGACACTCATTACCATGCTGACAGAATCAACAGTGTCCTTGTCTGTCACTGTTAACTCTATAAGTTAAAGGGGTCATTCATTAAAGGGCAAACTGTCACATAAATGCCCAAACTTGTTATCCTTTCACAACTTCTCCAACCCTGCTTATTCAACAAACTCTGTGATGTGTCGAATTCGCGACCAATTCGGATGCTTACACCAGTCACGGACTTAGAGAGCTCTTTGCATCAATTTGTATGTGCATGCACAGGTAATTCATGTATCCAGCATGCAATGGAGTTGAAGGAGCCGATTCTACAAAGCTTACTACTGCAAATTCACCTCTTTGTTTTTGGCAGATCAAATTGTCAAATTGAGGTGTTGATGACAGGGCTCCAGTGTTGTGTAAGGCTACTGTTTATTCACAAGTGACAATGGTGACTGCGACTAAATGAGTCTACTATTAAACATGAACTAGGCACAAGGTGACATATAAAAATAAGTATTTTTCACTTATATACAGTGAGTGGGATATAATGAGACTGATGTCACTGCCCTTCACTGGAGGAATTCTCACACCACATGACTTCTCATCCTACTATTATGCGACTGACTACGCCACACTACGCATTCGACCGAGTCTGTTGCTATCTGCTGCTATATGAATAAGAATTCACATCTTCCTAATCATAGTGATGGGAACAGATGCAAAGTCACTAATGCTAGGCAAATTTGCACTTTAATGAATGACTCCCTTTAAGTGTCTTAGTGGAAAACCTGCTTAGAAGAAGTCATTGATTTCAGCAGTTTTGTCTAAAATAAAATAGGGTTTTAATGTCAATGGAACTTTAATGATTAGACTGTTTTCTGTGAATATAGAAGGAATGTTTGAAGGCTGGGATGAGACTCTGGAACATGTGCGAAACTGAACATTGGTAAAATTTATTATATCCAAGTTAAATAAAACCATCTCAGAACACATGATGGTAAAGCATTCAGAGCAGCTGAAAGACATTTATCTCACCTTGAATTCAGCTGCATTGTGGTGTACAGGAAAAAGACTGCCAGACTGAAAAGAATAATATCCGTTGTGGTCCCTTGTTAGAGGTGCTATGACAATGCATTTTGGTGATCATTAATGCCGCTGTACTTTTAACTGAACAAGGTGCTTAGATATAAACAGTCTTAATGACCTTCTTCCCTGTTCTAGTGCTATGAGTCAGAAAAGTCATTATTTTGATCTGTAAGAGAGGCTCTTATTGTTTTTACAGGCAGATAAAATGTGGCTCCAGTGAAAAGGCAGAATAATCTGTTAATAGATTCAGCACAGTTTAAAGAACTAAAGGTTTATTCATTCCAGGGAAGATTCTTATGGGGGGGGGCATATTTATTGCAAAGGCTCTTATACTCCAGCGATGCCTCCTACTCTCTGTAACATGCTGAGGTCTTCTGCTCTAGACAAGCACTGCGAACCTCTGCACTTCCTGTCCTTGGGTGTTTTTTGCGAAGCAGCAGAATTCAGATGTAAAACTGCTACTGCACTTGCTCTGTTCGCCGAAACCTTTTTTTAAGTGAAAAGAGTTTTAAAAAGTGTACGAAAGCCAATATCCTAGAGAAAATGCCCACAAATATACTGATTTAATGTCATTTTCCGGTTATAGCAAGAACCTGTATCCTGAGAGTGTTAGTGGATGGGAGACAAGTTATTCACACTATTCTTTTCCAGAGTAGCCATGTTACAAGTAGATCTACTGCAAGTACTTGTTCAGATCGACAATAAAACCAGATTAATGACATTTTCATTACTAAAGTGACAATGTATTTAAATATATACAGTATGTAGAACAGTGTATACAGAGACATTGTAAAGTCAGTTTATAGAATCCAGGAGGCAGTACATTCCCCCCCCCCCCCCCCTTAGAGGCTGCTAAAGGTTTAGCCTAGAGTAACCTTTTCTCAGGGGAGGATCTCAAGTTACCCTTTCTTTTAAACTCTGTGATATTTCTTGATTAGAAGCAATGCAAACCTATCAAAACACTTGGCAGAGTCTCAAGCAAAGATATTTGAAAATAGAAAGCATATGAATGTGTGCTGTCACTGGAGCTCCAAACATCAGTCTGTATTTACAGAATTGTTTTCATTTTTTGAGGTCCAAAGCAAAAAAAAAAAAAAAAATGATACATTGACTGTTTTTTCATTATTTTTATATTATTTTCCATAAATCTTAATTTTGATGTTTTTATGATAGACAACTTCAAAGTTATTGTATAAAATACAACTGTATTAGAGAGAGAACACTCATCTTTCAGGAATCAGTAAAAGATGGGATCCTGATGGACAAAGAAATATATTATCGCAGTCATGGAGTTTTAATTTTCATATGTCCAGTGGGTTTTTTTCCACTTTTCCCAAAAATGTCGTCATGGAGCATTTGAGCTTCTCTTTTCTACTAGTGAGTATTTCTGTCAAATTCCAACAGACTGAGTTAAGCTCACTTACTTCCTTATTCATGAACAAGCCTGAACAGTCATGTAAAGGCCCATATTCACATTCATTCACCACTTCCTGATCTTCGGATATTTAGCAAACTCTGGGAGCTCTTCACATCGCTTTGCTTGTGCACAGGTAAGTCACCAAGGGTAAAAGACACAGGTAGGTCACTAAAAGTAGAATCATCTGTGATGAAGCACTGAATGCGCGAAATGCGTAGGATTGCCAGCACACATGATTTTTTTAACCAAATAGATTAAAGATTATCTTTTAACTATCCTGCGGCGGTGTCTGAGAATATTCTTCATAGTGTTGTTGTTGACGATTGAGTCATCCTTACTCTCAAGAGTACACGGGGAGTCAGTGAATGGTGTGTGTAATGTTGATTGAATTGACTTTGGGATAGAGCCACATTTTTTGTATGCTTGACTCCAAGCGTAGAAGTTACAGTCGCAGTAGCAAATTCAGTAAGATATATTCTGTTCCTTTTGCCAGTTTTGCTTGGCCAGATTAAAGTGGAGAAATAGAGGGCTGATGGCAAGGCTTCTACTGTGTGACTGACTATGCCACACTATTCAAAATATAGCTATTGATGCCATTCACTATATAAATTCTCTGTTTAGCAAATAAGAAGTAGATAATTCACAGATATCGAAGTGTAGCAACCTGAAGAGATGAAAATCTACTTTGACAAATTCTCAGCTTGATGAATAAGCCTTTTTAAGAGCATGTGGGTAGCTCTGATTGGTGGCTATATTCTATTTTATGCTGCTGTGAACAGGAGGAGGCAACATTTAACACAATTTATATATGAAATGTGTTTACTTTTTTTAGATAACAAGGCAAATTAGGCATGTTGTTTGGGGACTGGGTTTCCCTTGTTAAGTATTTACAATGATTATAACTATCATCACTTTTTAATTTTAAGTAGATGTGAAAACATGTTAATGATATCTGTTAACAGCAAATTTTCTAATAGACAAAACAGTAAAAACAGCCAATTATATAGACTTCCATTACATGAATTTTGTTTCGAAATGTTAGGAAGTGTTTAGGCACCTTGAAATTGTGTTTGTGTGGGGGTTGGGGGGGGGGTGTTCATTTTAACAGGCAAGCCCGGCTGTTCTACTCTGTTGAGAGGAATGTCAAACCTGCTACATTTGATTTCTGGCACCTAAATTATAATGTAGCAGGAGTAGTTTGAATTTTTCTGTGTGAATAATTGGTATAGACTGTGGGGCTTATTCATATGTTAAGGAAATTTAGATTCAGGATAATTTCCTGCATGCTATAGATAAAGGTATCCAAATCTATGTAACCTTGAAGGGATAATGCCCTACTTCAGCAGAAGTATGTAAAAAATGCACACTGACACCAAGTTCAATAGTGGAAATTTCTCTGGGTTATTGTACAAAGAGATGAGGAAGTCATGTTTATTCATTAGCAATGTAAAAACACTTAAACCACTGTATTAAAATATATCATTTATGATTGGCTGTGACTGTTAGTATTTTCATTGATTGGTTAGTACACCTTATATGAGTGTCAATCATTATTATTCATGATTGTAAGATAATTAACTCAGTATAAAATATAATTAAACTTTAGGTACTTTCCTGATGGTTATAACAAAATATTGTCCTTAGCCAAGTCACACATAAGAATAGGGAGGTGGATAGAGAAGCCTATACAGAGAAGTTAGGAACGGGGCACCAGATGCTAAATCTGTTATTGCAGCAATTTCACATATTATTATTACGTTTAACCCATTATTATATTTATTAAAGCAGCATCAAGCAATCATGGTTGAACTTATGTTTCATATATAATCAATCTTCATTTCTACCTTAACAGTCCCATCTCTTGAAACATAATGAAGCCTTACCAAATGTAAGCTACTTTACCTGAGGCTAGCTCAGATAGAGCCAAAGCTCATTCATTTCCCATTTGCTTTATAAAGGGGACAATTGAGAGATAGAGCAAGAAGACCATTCACTTACTATAGTGTTAAAAGAACATATGATCTGAGTAAAAATATTAACACACGAGGAAGCACAGTTCAGCAATTAGACACTAGACTAATTATTGTCATTCAACAGAGCAGCATATCTTTCCTTGGATCAGTAAATCAACAGTTAATCTGAGTTCTGTACAGTTGATGTGGGAAAATCCAAAAGTACTTCCATTAAGCAAAAGAGAAGAGCTGTATTAACAAATTCAGGCTTCTGTCTCTCCTAGCATGGTTCTCTAGTAGTGTAGTCTCCGAGCTAGAGTGAATATATGCCTTGCATCCAATTAGGATATCAAATTTAGATTTGGCCAACTAATCCAAAGAAGGTTAGTAAATAGCTCACTATGAAACATAGTAGAAACAGTCATTAAAACACACATAAGTTGAACATGTTCCTCAGACATGAAGAAATTTAGAATTAAACTCTTGGGAACAAGTGTCCTGTAGGAAATCTAGAAGGCACAAGAAATATAATAATAACAATCTTTACAGGGTATTCAGTGATATTTCTGTAGAGTTGGCTGTCTGGAGAAGCCAACAAGTCACAGTGTCCGTAGAAATATTTGCTTGACATTATTAAATGTCCGCAAATCTATGGAAGTGTTAGGGGAGCATTTTAGGATTCCAAAGGAACATTGGTTGTATTACCATTAAATCCACACTCTTATTGCAGAGGGTGTACCCCAGTTTGTGCGCCTCTGGAACAAATGACGGTATAAACGTGGTGACGTTCGGGCGAAACATCATCATGTATGCTCGTCACGTGGTGACGTTTTGGCCCGACGTCACCCCGCAGGAACCCTGATAAGAAGGGTCCTGCGGGCGCTTCCGGGCTCAGCAGCGGTTCTCGACCCCCGTGGGATGGTCGTGCGACCCCCACTGGGGTCGCGACCCACAGGTTGAGAACTGCTGGTCTATGGCTTGCCCAGGTTAACTTGGTTAAACAATAAATGCTGATGAATTCAAGTAAATGTGGTCATGTATTGGCATTATTTAAGAAGGTCTGGGATATGTGGGCTTTGGACAACCATGTGTAGAAACCTTGTAATTGAATTGTCTGTATTGTACTTGTATTACTGAATTGAACAATGTAAGTTTGTGGTGCTTTATAAATAAAATTATACATACAAAATTAAATGTGTAGTAATCATTAGCTGCTCTGGAAATAAATCAGTTAGTTTAATGTTGTTTATTCATTTTCCCTTCAGTTTAGTTGAGCTTTGATGTTTACTTTGATTGGTTAGTTCTTACTTTGCAATCTTAACTTTAAAAAATTGTTGCAACTTTAAAATGGGGAAATTCTCGCAGATTTGCTATGGGAATCCGCTGTTAGTGAATAACCCCCTCCTCCCTTCAGTTCTGATGAAGGAAGGAGAATAAACCTCAGGAAAGCTTGTTTAGTTAAAAAGACTGTTAGTCTAATAAAAAAGGTATCACCAAATACTGCAATACTCATTTTTTTTGCATCTGTGGACTAACACGACCACTCTACCCTAACTTATACATATACTGCAAAATACAGTGTATGATCTGCAAATTTAATTACCAATAAAAACTTTACAAAGTAAATAACAGGACAATATAAATTTTATCTCAACATTGAAATCAATTTTAACTTCCTTTATCCCTTATAGAATGCACTCCCCATTATAAATGACCATCAGTACATTATGAACAGTTCAGAATGACTTTGTTTTGACTTTCAATAAACAGACTCAGTAGTTTCAGCTTTGTATATATATTTTTAAACATATTTATCCAATGAATGATGATATGGCTTCAGGCCGCACACATGTTTATCTTCTACGTTATGCTGAATATATGGTTTTACATAGCATATGAAGCATAAATGAAATTAAGATAAACAGACAATTCATTAAATAGCTAGTGTTCCTTCTGTGCATTGATGATATGGAGTAGTTACTGTATGAAAAAGAGTCTAATACAACTGTAGGATTACAAAAATGCATCCTATTAATTTCATTGGCAACTGCTTCACACGGCCTCTTGTAGTAACTGAGACAAAACGCATCTCCTGCTGGAATTTGAATGAAACACACAACCCTACCCTATACAATATATTCATTAGTCCTACACAGCAGACAGGTTCTAAAATGTTCTAGCGTCAGATGTAGCATAAAATAAATAGTTTAATATGGTTTAAAGCTCATATCCATTCATCCAGTTTTTGGATGGTTGCAATTCAGCCCTGAAGTTTAGAAAAAAAATTATTTCAATTTAATATATTCAGCAAATATTCTATGAAAAAAAAATGCTGTAACAAATTCTTGTGAATGGTGTAAGCCATGTGGACACTTGGCATAGGTGTGTGCTACTTTATAATATTTTAAGAAGTCTGCTAACATATGTACGTGAGTCCGATATCACAGAATTTACATGGTTTAGACAGAAAGACTGGAAGGAGGAGCTGCCATCTTGTGCAAATGTAATTTATATGGTATCTTCTTCCATGGATATGGTGGTTTTTAAATGTTCTATTCACATTTTTTATCTTGGGTTAAATAAATGTCTCAGTATATCATTATATCTTATACAGTGTATGCTATATGGAGTTTTCTAGTACTCGTTAGGGTGAGCAATACATCATCTACAAATAGGGCTGTTTTGTATTCTTCTGCCCCAGTCATAGGACCTTGCACACAATCTGTTTCAGACATAGCAACATTTAAAGACTAGATAGAGGGAGATGGATATGCGGCATAGCAAATTCTTAGACATGTTCTCTTTTGTGGTCACACCTACACTGGACACCACTCATTCAAGCATTACAGTAAAGGTTTGCACTTACAGGCATTTAACTTATATAGGGTTAAAAATCAAACTAAAATTAGGAATAACCAGAGATACATGAAAAAGTATTAAAGTGTGTAATTGCAATAGTAGCATAAAATACACAGGAATAAGAAAAAAGTTAAAGCTAATTATTTCCGCATGGATAGATATTGGCTGCACTGCACAAAATAACAGCAGAAGAGCGGAGATTAGTGAGTACAATTCTGGTAGGGCTGCACCATGTAATTTATAAGATGCAAACTATTTTGGAAATGTCAGTCAAGTTGGATCCATCCTCCCCGGCTGTCCCAAACAGTTTACAATTCTCTCACCTCAATGCTAATCCAATATCCCTTCCCTAAACTCTGTCCCTTGTTCATTCAGCTGCTGTCTCATTCTTCCATCTAAAGGGATTCACACCACTTCATTTAGGTGCTGTCTCATT
>WMED01027383.1:0-10639 GCA_019650415.1 Pipa parva | reverse complement strand
ATATATATATATACATAAATTAATGAAATTGCAACTCTGTCATTACAACTCTGCTTGCTCCCATATTTGTTTTACAAATAAGAAATATATATATACATTGGCCTTCCAACAAAAACCATTTCAGTAGAAATATATATTCAGTATCAATATAATATTTGAACAACATAAATTAAACTCTATACACATAACTGATCAGAGATAAGCCCATAGACAACACAGGTTTTACACAGGAGACTATCTAGCTAGGATAATGATGGTTGGTACATTTTTACCAATATTACTTTTCTAATACAATAGGAACTCAAAAATGGGTCTGTGCTGTAATACAGCAAAAATTTAGCAAATAAGTATTAGAGGAAAGAATAGTGCAAAGGCCCCATAGATGAATTAATCTTTATTGCAGGGTTTGTTGATAAATATGAATTAATTTTAATCAGGGGAGGATTGTTGCTGTTGTTGATAGGTGTTGCATTATGGATGAATTAATGTACCCTAACCATAACTGATATGCTAAAAATACTGGGTCTGTCAGCCTAAAGCACTATGTTATGAAGCAGCAAATCAGTACCTTTCATCTGTGGTATTATCCCATATGCCAGTGTTTTTCAACCTTCTTTCTTCAGGGGAACCCTTTTGTGTTGTCATACTTCTGGCGGAACCCCTAAAGAAACCCTGATTTCTGGTGAAACCCCTAAAGAAAGAAACCCTGCTGGGTATGTAGAATTGCTCTGAGCTTCAGAAAACATCCTTCACCTGCTGTTCTAGAATCACCAAGAAATATATGAGAAATCAGAAGTGCTCTGTAAGAGGAAGGCAGACTAGACTTGTAAGTGCCAGCAGCACCCATGACATCCCTTTAATATAAAGGTCCTGCACCTTTAAGAATGTATCTGAGGCTCAGAGCGATTCTACATAGCAGCAGGTCACGGAGAGAGGAGCCAAGGCTGCCTTTTAACTCATGTAAGGTTAGACAGATCACTGTCACACAATACAGATGTCAGTGATCGAGACCATGTCCCTGCTAACCTTAGTACTGCAGGTGTCGTGGAACCCCTGGCTTGTTCCTGCGGAACTCCGGTTGAAAATCACTGCCATATGCTAATGAACCCTGACACTTGTTTGACTGGTTGTGAAATGTCACATGGTACATTAAACTGTTAATATCAATAATACACACACACACACACACACACACACACACACACACACACACACATGGCTTTCACACATGCTGTCTGATGTTAATGCCCAGGACAACTTATTTCTTAGCAGAGAGTGAAATGCTACATAAGCTGCTCTGTACTTCCCTCAATATTTTCAAAACTAAATTGAAATCCTAACTCTTGGAGCACTAGCTATGGTTTTCATGTCTTCATTTCATAAGCAGCTATTTATTCTTTTTAATTGCATTCATAGGCTAATGAACTGATACTTTATTTTAATGCATTTATTACCCTCATATTTGTACAACTCCCTTCTATTTAGATTGTAAGCTCTACAGGGCAGGGAACTCCATTCTCTAGTTTCAGTCATGGCCTGGCATGAACAGTCAAGTTATAAAATTGATGAATAAGCCTCTCAATCTTTTCTGTATTATTACACACCATCAAAAGGCCAAACATCACTGTCATGGGTGAACTTGTTAACTGGTGGAGATGCAAAACACCACCAAAAGTTATAGATGAGATGGAGATAATGGGGGCCCCAGTACAATATTTTGTATAGGAGCCTGGTTCAGGATCAAATTGCTATTAAATTAAAAAGAACTGATTATTTAAACATAAAAACTCAATCACTTTTATAATATATTGTAAATGAAAGCTACTGCTCAATTATTCACAGGAATTCATCAACAGGGGCAAACGTTATAAAGGTCTAGTAAACTATAATAAGAAGAAATTGTCTATATTATTCTTGCTACCTTATATTAGAAAATGCTGACTACTGATTGATTGGTTGCTGTTGGTTGATTGATTGGTTGCTGTTGATGAATTCTCCTTTTTATCTCTTAAGAACCAACAAGTACAAAATAACCCTAGTTACCTACTCATCTCCAGAATTATTCCATATTTTGAATCCATGTAGAAATATAGAATTTCAATTTAGGCATTTAACACAAGAACAGAATATATTCTTTGTTTGTTAACAGTCTAAGAGCCACTCTGCCGTAACTTTTAAAACACTTTCAATGAAACAAAACTATTGCCCTTGTTAGTCTCCCTTTGTTTGGCTTCTATCCATTAAATATGTGCTTTAAGCACTTGATTCATTATTAGTTTGAGTGGAATTATACTGTTTTGCAAGTCTGAATCATCCATTAGAAAATTGTGATGTGGAAAATTTCTTTTAGGGGACATAGATATGCATGCAATTTGTCCCATTCGCCATAGAATGTCCTATAAGCTCATTAAAGCTTAAAAACAACCAACATATTTCAAGTTCATCAGACTATAAAGCAAGGTAAAAAAAAAAATTAAAAGTTATTTTTTTTATATTTTAAAGGGCGTATTAGAAGATGATGTCATACCCTGTTTGGTATTTACATGTCATTCAATAAATGTAAATATTTACTCCATGTTCAATATGTACAGCAGAAAATAAAATGCTCTACATCAGGGGTGGTGAACCTTGTTGGCACGGAGTGCCAAAAAGGTGACGTCACCCACGATGGCTTTCCCCGAAGTGCCGGCGCTCTTGAGTGATGTCATCACGTCAGCGCTGGGGGAGGTGCGCACAGGTGTCAGGGGAGGAGAATTCCCCTGCTTGTGTGCCCTTCTTCATTGCAGGCCACGGATCCAGCCTGAAAACTTTCAGATCGGGTCTGTGGCCTGTACTGAAGGCAGGGTATGGCGATGGCTCGCGTGCCCTATCTGGTATGTGTGCCATAGGTTCGCCATCCCTGCTCATCATAATGAACAGGTGGCTAAATGAACAACATGAAAGTCTTTTGGAATTTTTAAAAAAATATTTTATAGAATTTTTGCTGCTTCATATCACTGATATTCCCCATTAATAACCCTATAAATAATCTTTTATACCCATATTTTGGAGGCCAACCACCCCACTTTTTAAAATTTTGTTTACTATTAATGTATTTGAATAACTTTTTGGGGGATTTGCCTTGCGCTCACTAGAAATGTTTTGTTTATGTTCCCTTCTAAGCTACACTGATTTTTTTTTTCACATTTTTTGTTGTTATAGACTACTCATAAAGGCAACAGGCAATTAACCTCTGAAATGGAACAACGTGAAGGCAGGTGAGTTCTATTCCTGACACACTGACTTTTCTATTTGCCTGACTATGCTCAGATAGAACTACCTGGCAATTTGAGACAGTTCACTTCATCGCCACAACAATACCCTGTTTAGTATGTATGTATGTATATTTTTATTTATAAAGCACTATTAAGTTGTATGGTGCTTTATAATTCAGCAGTTGTGAATGTGCACAATTAACTTCACTACACTACTGGTGAATTGTTATGTAGTTCGGCAAACAAAATTCTTTGCTGCTCTTCCTTAGCTTTCAAGTCCTTTATTTTCTATTAATGGCACACACAAGTTTGTTGCACTTAAAATGTTTGTTGCTCACAAAGTAGTGCAGTAGTATTATTTACTGCATGCAAGCAGTAGGACTGACTCAGTTGGTCCAACAGACTCAAAGCTCATTTGTCTGAAAAACACCTTAAGGTGGCATGGCACAACAGGTCTTACAAGTTTCTTATTTGGACTCCCTTAACATTAACATCATTCTGCCTCTATTTACATATTTATTACCACATTTTAACTATTCCTACTCAGCAACTCACATGCAGCTTTGTTCTTAGCCTGACAAGGTGATACCGTAAAGAATTCCATCTGTAGTATACAAATATGATCAGCTTATGTCTACCTTTCAGAAATAAACTGTAAGTTTGTCTAAACCTTGTCTACACCAACGTCGCAGATGCTTACAAGGCTAACCAACTTTCTTGTCTGGGTCAATCTAACCACCTCTCTCCATTCCTCCTTCCTAAATACACACCAATCATCAAAAGAGCCAAACCATCATCCAAGCAGGTGAAAATTTGGAAAAAAGATGTGGATTCTGCCCTCCAGTATAAGTTCCAACATACTGACTGGAAGCCATTTGGAAGCTGACTAGAAGCTCCACTACTGGAGCATACACCGACATCAACAAATATACTGATTCGGTTTTAAAACACATTGCAGAGGGCATTCAAGAAGTAACCTCCCAAAAGACCATCTGTATCTTTGCAAATCAAAAACCTGGATGAATGAACATATCAGGCTCCTACTCAGGGATAGAGACAGAGCCTTCAGATTGGGCGACCAGACAGCATATAGAACTGCCTAAAATATTTTCAGGAAGGACAACACTGAGGCAAAACATTCATATAAGGTGAAGATAGAGGAATACTTCTACTCCACTGACCCTAGACGTATATGGAAAGGCATCCATGACCTTAGCAACTACAACTCACCCACTTCTCCCTTCTCTGATATTCAAGCTGATGAGCTAAACCATTTTTATGCCCACTTTGACCATATAACCAATCTGACCCCACTAAAAACCAGTCCCTTGGCCAACGATCAGCCTCTGTTGCTATCTAGCACAGAAGTGTGTGACTGCCTAAATAGGGTAGATGCCAAAAAGGTTGCGATGGTGTGCCTGGCAAAGTACTCAAAGCCTGCTCTGCACAATTGGCAGATTCACTGTTCCCACCATCTTCAAGTCAGCTATCATTGTCCCTCTCTGACTCTGCTCGGGAACCCAATGACTTCAGGCCAATTGCTTTAACATCTCTGGTTGCCAAGTGCCTGGAAAGATTGGTGCTACTCCATCTGAAGTCAAGCCTCCCTGCCTCTATTGACCCTTTCCAATTGGCCTAACAGCAGAATGGATCTACAGAAGATGCCATAGCCATGTCCCTGCACTCAGCCTTAACACACCTTGAGGGAAAAGACTCACACGTCATGATGTTCATCGATTTCAGTTCTGCATTCAAAAGAGTCATGCCAGGAAGTAGGAAACACAGTGAACAGGCCAAAGATTTGGATGGTACAACGTACAAAGCTAAAAATATAACAGGACAAGGCCAGGCTAGGACATGGCTGACATGCCATAACCAGAAAAGAAACCAAGAGGAAGAGGGCTAAGTAACAGATAAGAGTAAAGCATGAAAAAGACAGCAAACAAGGCATTTAATAGCATTCAAAATGAAAACAGCTGTGCTGATTCACTGCAACATCCAAATGGGATATCCCAAAATGAAATGTTCATGTGGACCAAAGGTTACAACAAATATCTAGTAGACAACAAGTCCCACCTTGTGCAACAACAATCATCTGTTAAAACCTGATTCTGCTTTATCTTTAAAGACTCCAAAGGAATGTTTAGCCATGAATGGAATGTGAGCCTCTATTGGTGGATAAAGATTGAAGATTTTGACAAATGTTCACACTGTTTGGTCACGTCTGGCTCATCACAAGCCAAATTAACATTGTGAGTATAATTTTCCTTGCTGGCTGCCAAGCAAGCATTAATTGCACACAAGGTTTAAATTGCCTCTGTCTCAGAAAAAGATATATGAATTGTCTGTAAGAAGTAAAAGCAATTTACTCCATTTATTAGTGATTGGTCTTAGTAATAATAGCTCATTTGATAAACATCTAGAGAATGTTACTAGTTTCTTTAAAAGGGAAAAACAAACACATTTTAGGATTTGCCAGGCCGGGGAATGTCAAGCTTAATAAAATTATTGCACTGACATCACTGGACGATGCAAGGGCTGGTTTTCTGAAAAAAGTAAGGTTCTTAGTAGTTGTATTAGATTGGAATTCTTATTATGTATGCTGGGTCTCAATTTAATACAAAACTAAATAGAGTTATAACTTGGGATATCCACATAGAAAATTCACTCATTATTTGTAGTGGTAGAGACATATGATGAATATCAGACAGAGAGAGATCAGCAGAGCAAATGGAGTAAGGAAACTAATTCAGTATTATATTATAAAATGTCTTAGATACTGTAAGTTACGCGAGTAAAAAGCATATTGCTAAACCTTATCTTAACAAAATAGTTCTCAACCATAATGCTTGAACTCTTAAGACTTGGCAGTTCGCTCCATTGCTCACAGGTCAGTACCATGCATGTACTGCTCCGTTTTTGTAGCTTATAAAACAAAATTCAAACCTGCTCCAAATCTCCAATATCCGACATGCCCATCCCTAGTAATTTTTAGCCTGGAAATGTTGTAAGAGCCATGTGTTTTGTAATTTTAAGGTTAAACAGTTTTGTCATCAGGTACCTCACAAAAGCTTGGATGAAGCCTTGAGTGTTACATTTGTATTACGTTGTAGCTACCCATGTCTAATTGTCTGCAAGCCCAAATGTCTTTGATTTACATACTGAAACATTGTAGAGCAGTGGATGGAAACAAGGTATAGTGCAGGACTTAATATTAAGTCTATGGAGTCCCTGTGGCTGACACTACTGTTAATGGAGTTTCTTTATGCTTAAGCAGAAGATTGCTGCCCCAGTAGACAATCCTGTCTGGTGTCCTGATAAGAGATTCTGTAGCAACATAAGGTAAATGTTGCCTTTATTTACATAAAGAATACGCTTTATTCAGAGTGGTATGCATGTAAAATGTTCATTTCTTTAATATTTTTACCCTACAGTTTGTTATTTTTGGAGAGGTCTGGATTCAGGATTATTTAGTCCTCTGGGTAGGATAATTACATAATATTTCCTCAAGGGAAAAACCTGTATTACTTAAACTTTGTTCTAGTGCTGAATTTCTAAGATGTTTTTAAACACCAACCTCTCTGACCCCCCCAACAGAAAGCATAGTTTGCCTTAAAACCAGAGCAACTGCCAGGTCATTTAAGACAGTCATTTGACCCAAAGAAATTTACATCTGTTGGCAACCCAGTGCATCCTGGGTGAAAATTGGCAATACTCTGTGCAATCTATATTTATAAAGTTCTACAATGTATATATAATGCCATATAAAATAACCAAGCTTATATCGTATAGTATTTTATTTTTGGCTAACCCTCATTGCAAAGAAGATGAAATCAGAGTTTAAAAAAATCTGCTTTGATGCCTTTTTTTTGCATTTTCTGCAAAATGTTTTCTCTGAAATACAATTCTTCCTCTCTTTTTTCCCCCTTCTCTGCACTCTTTCTTCATTCTGCTAACAACAAATGTTCTCACGTATCAGACTGTCATAAAATTTAGACCAACATAACTAAATAATTCAAATTTCATTGTATGTACATTTATAAATGGTTTCTTACTGAGCATGCGAAGGTTGCTTTTTAAAGAACTTCCTTGGCAATCTGCTTTGCACTCTGCCTTACCCAGAGTTACAGCAGGCAAATGATTTTCAAGTGTTAGCAGTTGAACATTTATTAACTAGAACTGCGACTCTTTAAAGGCTGTTTAAAAATGAGATATTTAAGGAGAAAAAAAAAATGGAGCAATATATGATGCTAACTATTCTTTTTCACTTGTCATACGATAACAAACAACAGTACTGATCATAAACAATGTAACCCATCAGGTGATGGCAATTACTAGAATCCTTGCATAAAGGGGGGGAAGGGAGGGAATCTAACTTCTAATATACATCCCACGCTTATATATTTTTTTTTCCATGATTCAGTTCTCTTTTATCATTTTGGCTCATTAAACCTTTTCTTCCAAAACCTGATAGGACCATTAGGTATCAAGTCAGTACATTTATAGAGATGGTAATTAGTCTACGCATGCCTTCATGTTCCGTGATGTATCCCTACTTTTTTCATTCATTGTCCAATTAGACTACAATAATGGTAGAGGGCTGATATGGTTATAGTTAATGAACCAATTTATTTTTACATAAGACATACCAGTTGTGTAGAACAGCTTTCTTTAACTTCATTATATTTCAAAATAACAAGCCTTCATTTTGTCTTTTATTAATGCTTACATCCATATAACATGGTCATGCTATGAATATTCATTGGCTCACTGTTTCAGTTCCCTGTTTCTAGTCATTTTAAAAAGGTAAAAAGAAAACCCTACAGTGTGTCATAATAAAGCATCCAATAAATAGAATATGTGCTGTGGCTTCATTGATTTTAAATGCACAATTACGTGAAATACATTCATATGTGAGATTTTGCATTTTAATATTGAATTTTGCATTATAGAACGCCAAGTCCCATTTTAGACTTTCTTTTAAATAATCCTGACTCTGAATATGTTTAATTAAATAGGTTTACTGTAATTAGGGAATTTTTTTCTTTATTTCACAAAGTTAATTAAAAAAAAAACAAAACAAAAAAAAAAAACAGATGCTAAAACCCAAGCTACCTTTGATATGTAAATTACAACATGGATAAAATATTTGCAGTCATTAAAATATTGTGCGGTAATTTAATGCTAAGAGTATAACACACATATAAAGGTTATTATTTATTTATTTTTATGATCTGAAAATTGTTTTGGTTGTGCAGTACAGTAAACCTCTATGCTGCAATTTCTTTTAAATCTCATTTTATGAAGGTGCATTTTGCTTCAAAGATGTTTTCAGGCTGTGGTGGGTGTAAATGATGTAAAGGGCAAGAACTCCCAGGAGTTTTACAAATATATTATCATTGCATAATTTGCCCTTTTTGTCGCCCAATTGATTTCTTAATGATGCTTAAACAGTGCAGTTGCTCATTACAAAAGGTACACTATTTTAATGATTATACCAGAAACAGCTTGCACATGAGTTGTTTGTGGAAGCTAATAATGTAGTAGTTTTACCTGGAACCTTTTCATCTAATTTATTTAATGGGTGTTCAGAAAGACCAACAATGCTTAAATCTCTAATATTCTCTACCTAACAGGCAAAACAGGTTTCCTACTTCCGTCTCTCCTAATGCTTATTTACATACTTATTTACCTTTCTATTCTACTAATAGAACATCCCTACTATTGCCAGTACCCACTGCAGACTCCCTGCAGGCAAGGTTGGCCGACTGTTGACTGGTACATGAATGGGTGATTGCAGTCTCAACTGGAGATTAAAATATGTAACATAATGCCAATGGGGGATCCAAGGGGCTAAGAAGCCCACCTTTATTCCTGAGAATGTCTTTGTCATACTCATTAGTGGGGTGTTGTGCTGACCTTTATAAAATAGCGCATTATGCTAAAAAAAAAAGGAATTGGTCACTACACAATTGAAAACATTTTTTGGTCTTATGAATCCTGGTCTCTTGCTGATATAGGCAGTAAGATACAGAAATGTATAAATGCATTGAAGCATTCATTATGGTGTGTGCCATCACTGTAGGTTGGTGTGGGTGTATTTTAATTGGAATCCTTGATTGAAACAGACCAGTGCTTGAAAGACAAAGGATATTGGGACATTGTAAGAAAGCAGACGATTCCTTTCATATGAGAGGGTTTAGGATAAAGCTCTATGCCGCATGACCCAAGTAGATAAAAAATATTTATGCTATTCAGTGGTCTGCACAATAATCAGATGAGATGGAACTGGTTATTTGGAGCAGGGCAGTTTGAATGAAAAATGTCACCCAGCAAGAGAGTCTTTGTAGGACCCTACTGACAAGAATCAACCCCATCTCATTTTTTTCTGTGGGGTGGTGTGACAGCAATAAACAGGCAGGAAGGTGGCAGCAGGTGACTGCTAAGAAGCCAAAGCAAAGGTGGGTAGGTAGGTAGGTTGTCATCTTGGTGTTCTGGACAGTTGTTCGCCCATAGAAATTTGGCTTAATTGGAGAGGAGATCAATTAAAAATCAACATAAATAAACAGTAACAACAGTTTGCCTAAATATTACTGTTTGAGACTGGGGCCATACTGGTTACTTTGTAGCTGAGCAATTTTTAATTAGACTCACAAAATAGCCAGTGTAGCTTTCCCCATAGTAAACAATAAATTATTTTTAAACTTAAGCTACCAAGTATCCACTATGGACCTGCCATTATAAAGGATTTTTGTGACCTGCCCTGCCTAGCACAATATAGGACTACCTGATACTGCTCACAGGCTTCAAAAAAAAAAATCATAATAATGCAACTTGTGCTTTGGAGATTCTTTTGAGTTAAAAAAAACAAACAATTTATTTATTTATTTAGAATAATTAGATTGCTAAATCATGATTGCAATTTTTAAGAAGAGCACTGCTGGTGTTACTCATTAGTTTTGTCTACTTGACTGTATTTATGTATTTTTGTATGTATAGTTTTATTTATAAAGCGCCACAAATTTACACAGCGCTGTACAATTTAGCAATACAAATATAATACAAACACGGGAAAAGTGCATTGTATAATACAATGAGAGTATAGTGTCACAAGGATACTTCACTTCAAGTGGAAGGTATAGCAAGATGTTTTAAGTCGCTACCCCGTAGAGCTTACAGTCTAAGGGGGGAATTCACTATCTTCCGAAGTGAGGTGCGTAGTCTTCGCCTCTCTTCAGAAAGACTGAGATGCGCATGCTGACATCCTGCACGGGGATCAGCATGCGCATTAAAGAGATTCCCGTCTCAGTGAGAGCATAAGAGTTGTCTCGCCGAGACAGGAATCCCTTTAAGAGAGGCGAAGACTACGCACCTCACTTCGGCAG
>WMED01027377.1:0-10639 GCA_019650415.1 Pipa parva | reverse complement strand
TAACTGATATGCTGTCAGTATAGGGTACGCCAGCCTTCCAGCCATTATTAACTGTAACTGTAGCGCTATCTTATAAAACTGCTGGTATCTCACAGCCACCATATTTGATCCTCATAAATATGTTAATGAGCCCCGACACATCAACCCGCATGACTGGTTGGGGAATGTCACATGGTTTTGTAGAAGGCAGCGCGTAAGACACCATCTGACTACCAGGCTGCCATGTACTTGTGAAATAATAAGTACAGTACAAGCATATTCACGTATGAGGTTTGCAATGGAAATATTGAGAGTCATTATTGAGAGTCATTATTGCTTTCCATACTCGCTGATCACTTTTAGGGGCACAGTAACAATGATCATAACAATTCAAAGAAAGTGTTTCTGGAGTTTCTGGAAATTACCTGGATACAGCAAGGGCAGTGATGGTCGGGGGGCGCTGTTGTTTGCCTGTTGCAGGGGCTCCTAAGGCCAACTGGTGATACATACGCAGGGATGTCCCCAATGTAGCACCTACATTAGAAAAAGAAAAAGTAGTGATAAAGGTGTTGACCAGCTCCCACCAACTGATTGCTTATTATTAATTACCACTTTCACATCCCTTAAATTCATATATTTCTTTAGCATAAGGGATGTTTTCATTTATTTTTTAAAGAAGAAAAAATATAGTAGCCAATTCATTGTGAGTTGTGACTTCAATTCGCCGGATGCGGTGCTTTCCGCACAGACCCACAATGAGGTTACTCTGAGCACGTTGTGTGATGCTTAATAGTAAATAATCCTGCGGCACCCAAAATGTGAGACTTAAATGAAAACGTTGGCAGAAGTCGTTGTAGCGCTACTTTTTCTCTTCGTTTGGCGACAGATAAAGAGAACGGACGGATTTAATACAAGAATTTTTGTGCTGTTAACCATTTTCTAGAACTATGTAAACAATGCACTGAATAATGATCCCATCTCTGATAGTAAATAAATACTTCTTTATATATATATTTTGTTAAACAATCCCTGGCACAGATATTTCTATATATTAATAACACTACGGGGGATATGTATCAAGTGGCGTTAATGTAAAAAAAATCAATGAAAATGACTTTGCGTCCATTTATTAGCAATTTACCGTTCATTTTGTATCCATTTTGCACCAGCTTCGCCTATTTTTAAAAAAATTTTGCGAAAATCAGTGTTTAAGACGAGGCGCAGTTGATTTATGAAGGTTGGAAAGATTTTAAGACGTATTATTAGAAGTAAAATTAACGCCTGCCTGAACCCTGGGGTTAGAGAATAAGGTACACAACTTGTGTAACAACTGTTAGCAATTCCTACTTTGTGTCCTTTTCTCTACACTAATAACTGGTTTGTCTAAGAAATGTTAGGAAAATGTTAGTAATGACCATTTGCGCAGAGACATTGCTAACATTTTGCCAATATTTGGACACGCAGAAATTGATAACATTTTTTACACAAACCAATAATTAATGCTAAAAAGAACACAAATTGCTAACATTTTTACACAAAACTCGAAGTTATCATTAGGCGCACTTTTAATGGTAAAAAGCTGTTATTGTTTAGAGTCTATTTTTACCATTGCGATAACACCACTAGATACATTCCCCCCCCCCCATATATAGAAGCCGCATGTGTTCTTGCTTGAGTTAAAAACAATTTGCACAAGCCTTTTAACAAAGTGGCGAGGATTGCGATTCACCACAAGGGTTACAAGTAAAACAATAATTTGTGACCAATTCTGACGCTTACTCCAGTCGTGGACTTACAGATCTCTTTGCATTAATTTGCATGCACAGGTAATTAGGCTATTCAGCATGTGATGGAGTCTGTCAATGGAGCGGATTCTGCAGGGAGTACTGCTCCGAATTCACCTGTTTGTCTTCACCAGATCAGAGTGGCGAATTGAGTAATTGATGGCAGGGCTCCAGTGTTGTGTAAGGCGACTATTCATTCCAAAGTAACAATGGCGACTGCGACTAAATGAGTCTACTATTAAACATGAACTAGGCACAAGGTTATATATAAAAATAAGTATTTTTCACTTATATACAGTTAGTGGGATATGGTAAGACTGACATCACTGCCCTTCACTGGAGGAATTCTCCTCACTCCGCATGACTTCTCATCCTACTATTGTGCGACTGACTATGCCGCACTACGCAGGTCGCTGTCCGCTGCTTCATGAATAATAAGAAGTGAATTTTCTTCTTGTTGATTGTAGTGACGTGAACAGATGTGAAATCATTACGCTAGGCGAATTCACACTTTAATGAATGACCCCATAATATTTAGGTATGCAGTTAGAGAAAAGCTGGGCCCTAGCAGATTATCTGCCTGGGGTCCCACTATGTCTTAATCCATCCTTGAATAACCTGTAGATAATTACAAACTGATACACACCTAATATATAAACACGCCACATACATTTTAAATGGATGCTATCAAACAAACGCGAGCGAACTACGTATAAACAAAGATCAGAAAGATATTTAGAAATACATTTGGAAACTGCTTTAATTTATGGTCAGCAAGTTGTTAAATTGAGAAAAATATATTTAATCTCAGCTTGCTGCTGGGGAAGGAGCCTTTGCAATTGAATTTGAGAGCTGTGATAGTTACAGACTCTGACACAACGCTGAAACTATTGTGTTTGAAATTGGATTTGTGTATTATTGCTTTCTAAATTGCATGCCGCTTCAGCAGAATCTCCTCTCGCTGTTTGTTTATGGAGCTAGGGATTAATAAGGAGACACAGGCACATGCAGGCAGTTGCTAATTAGCCGGAGCTGGAAAAGGCTGGGAAGCTCTGGAGATGGACAGCCAGGATAGCTAGATCTGGGAGAAAGGGATCAGTAGGCGCTGGTGGCCCCGGAGATCTGAACATCACTTAATGATGGGATTAATAGGGGATTTTCTGGTAGAGGCCGGGCTGTGCAAGACTGTGATAATGAAGCAATGAGATAGGATTAAACACTGTAATTATCTCTGGCAATTGTGCTGCTAAATTGTGACAGACACAAATGTATGAGCGACTATAAACATATATATATTCATTATAACTTTTCAACTGTCCACAAAACGTCAAATAAGAAATTGAATAAATACATATTACCAAGAGATGATACTGTATTAAATGGTATTATTATACATTAAGAAGCTATGCTGTGATGTTCTGGGGAATATCTTCATATGAGCAACTTCTGGTTTATACATTTGTTATTTTACTTATGGAGCGCGTGATATTACTTGAGGTCGTGGAAAAACAACTGGCATGTCGCAATCTAGACAAGAACCATCGAATTACGGTTACACAGTAACAGTGATCTACAAGGAGATACACGACAATACTCTAACAGTAACTTTGTTTAAATTAATTACACTAAACTCACACAACATGTACATTAGCCCAGCTGTGAAATATATTGATACTAAAGTAACTGAATCACCTGGTTAGAAAAAAAACCCCAACATAATAAAGTAATATAGCATTTTAGTATGGAGTAAGAAAAGTATATACAGTAAATTAGTAATAGTTTGAGGTGACAGGTGCTTGGAGCAGGTGCTGAGAATCAGACTGACACATGGAATACTGGGTGCAGTTTTAGGCACAAGAAAGATGTGGTTGAGCTTGAGAGGGATCAAAGGCGGCTACTAAAATAATTAAAGGAATGAACAATATACAGTACCAAGAAAGATTATCACCATGACAATATTTCCATTGTGAAATGTCAGTAGCAGCATATTGTGTTGCGTGCGACCATCATTAGCTGCCAAATTCCCAGAATATATTGAAGTGGCAAATCCACACCTTTACGCAGCAATGTGGACTTTAGTCAATAAGCCCCTCTGTCTTTACTGCTTAGTTCCTGATTATTTAATTCCTGGTGTAGCAAAGGTTCAGCAGGAATTAATACACAGTTTAGCGGAGGCTGGAATACATAGTATCTCTATTCATCGTATTAGTAAAATGTACATTAGAATCACATAATTATCTTCAAACCCCTAAACATAAAAATACTGTATATTTGTAGATTTATACGTATTGTTTTAACATCCATGTTTAATTACCTCCCAAGCCAGTTAGTTTCTGGTCTCCTGTAGACTCCATCTTCCATAACTTAAGTTGGAAATAGAAATAAAAGTAAAATAATATGAACACATGATGTTGTTCAAAACTAAGGTGGCGTTAACCATGAGCATGGAAAGAATACTATGTTACACAGGCCTAACAGAATGTTTTTAACTTATACAAAGCTGCTCCCTTCCAATTTTACCTCCATAGTTCTCCACAGACTTTGATTAGAATTATATGCTAAGCATGTTATGGTGAATAACTAAAACAAGACATTGCAGAATTTTGTGCAGGGGCAGATCTGGCCCAATTGATGCCCTGGGAGAACCGCACCTTGACCTACCCCCGCCCCCCACTGCCCCACGCCCCCCACTCACCTACTCCAGCGTTGCACCTCCTCTAAGTGCTTCTCCACAATGAGGTAAGTTGAATGGGACGGCGCTCCTTGGCTGTTTCGGGTCTTGCCGGAAACTGCCGAATCCACAGCAACTACAGCCGACAAGACTCGAAGCAGCCAAGGAGCGCTGTTGCATTCAACTTACCTCATCGTGGAGAAGCACTTAGAGGAGGTGCATTGCTGGAACACTGGAGGAGCAATAGTGCCCCTCAAATAGATTGCGCCCTGGGCAGTCGCCTACATCGCCCATCACTAAAACCAGCCCTGATTTTCTGTCATGTATATATATGTATATATGAGCTTTATATCCTAGTTTACACTGTTGCCCTATAGTAGTTTTGTAGACATTTATATATAATGTTAATTATAATATAGTTCATGTCTGGTCTTAGAATAGCATGAATCGGCTTCCCTGGCTTAGCACATTTTAAAGCTTTTTTTCTATTGTTTGTTAATACATTTTCTAGATAATGACCCCCACAATTCTTGAAAAACACATAATAACAATAGCATATTAAAAAGCACCCAGTTACTGAACAGACATTTAGCGCTTCATAATCAGAAAATTTCAAGAAAATATTCAAAATGAAAAATGTGGGGGCCATGTCTACTGAATGACTCCCACCCGATCTATTGAAGTTCATTTCAGCCGTCCGCATCAATTGATGTAAACATTTGTAAAGTTGCATGTTTCCAGAGTGGCAGTGTAGACTAAAGGGGCCATAATGTGGCCATAAATTAAATCTGGTCAGACTGCAATGGTAATTAAATAGTAACTCAGACTACAGCTTATTAAATGACTTTACTATTGTAACTACACATTTAATAATGCTACAGAACGAAATGCTGATACCTAATACTCTAGTAATAAGAAGGATATTCTTCACAGCTTTAATTATATTTGTATTTGCATAATTTAGAAATAGTTGGTAATACTAATTGGTTCTTGCCCGGCACATTTAAACCTACAGATTCCAACTGAAACAGTGGCATCTAGTTGCTGTATTACTATATCAATGACTTGAAATTCCCGTGCGACAATCTTTTATATTGAACACATGCATAAAAAAAACACAAAACAAAAATTTAAAAATAATACATTATTTGCCCTTTAAAACAGCCAAATAAAATAAAAGGTTTATATAGCTTCCCCTCTGATTTCTGGTTGTAAGTGGTAAATAAAATAAAAGGTTTATATAGCTTCCCCTCTGATTTCTGGTTGTAAGTGGTAAATAAAATAAAAGGTTTATATAGCTTCCCCTCTGATTTCTGGTTGTAAGTGGTAAATAAAATGTTTATATAGCTTCCCCTCTGATTTCTGGTTGTAAGTGGTAAATAAAATAAAAGGTTTATATAGCTTCCCCTCTGATTTTTGGTTATAAGTTGTAAATAAAATAAAAGGTTTATATAGCTTCCCCTCTGATTTCTGGTTGTAAGTAGTAGACAGCATTTGTTTTATTGTGGGATTTAATGTCCTCACCCTGACAGCGCCATCTTGCGACCCCGTGACGATTACACTCAAACCCGCAAAGCAGCAGCTGCGAATATCACTCCTGGTGTGCACATGGGACACAAGGCTGCCATTTACTGACCACAGATAAAGTTCTGAATGACAGCATGAGACAAATGAGCCCTAGGACAATTGAAAATAAAACAATTTAATCAACAATGCAAATACAACTAAGGGCCAGTTTATATACTCTAAGGCGAGGGCAACATGAGCTCAGCTGAGTTTTTTCTAATTAGGCTCATTATTGTCTATGGTGCAAAACACAATAGCCTGTGTGGATTGTCCCACAGACAACAGTGAAAACTGTTTTTCCAACTCAGCTGAAAATCAGCCAGTGTGACCCCAGCCGAAAGGAAACACCTGAAACTTTACTTTTAATACAAGATGTTAACACTAGATGGCTCCATATCACAATTACTCTTGCAATGTGCTGCTGATTTATATGTACAGTATATCGCTATACAAAGCATGTGATAAACTAGATATTGCTCTATATGTTCTGGATCAGTTTCTATTTACCGTGTTGTCATCAATCATAATGTAGGTCACTTCACTTGGGTGAGCCGGGAGGCATTTGATACAGTTTAACTTGTTCAGGTCCCAAAGAATACATGAACCATCAGCAGAGCCACTGATCATTATACCATACCTCGCTGATGCACAGATACTCAGCACTGAAGAACCATGGCCTGTCAGAACCTGGGAAAACATGAAATAGAGTCACACACATGGAGATATTGAAACACCTGGAAACTAAGTTTCAGGTTAGTAGTGGCAGTGCCATGCATTGCTGGGTTAGAGTAGTACAGAAGTATTGGCATTAGGGTAGTACAGCAGCGCAAAGCCTCAACAAGGCGTGTAATATTGAGCTAGTGCTCTTTCCTGAAAAGGTTATCCTAGAACAGGGACTCAAGCAACAGCCTAGGGATGTGACAGATAAACTCCTAAGATTAAGGGGGTTATTGGCTAAATTCTGAATTGTTGCATAAAGGTGTGAATTCTCCAACTAAAAACAGTCACAATAGACTGCCATTGTCACAGTCACATCTTTATAATGAGAATATTGTCACAGTCGTGTCTTTATTATGGAAATATTGTCGAACTCTCGACTTTAAAAAGTGCTGCGGTTGTGACTTTACTACGGAAATATTGTCGCAGTTGCAAATTTAAAATTGTCGCAGATGCAACTTTACAATGGGAAAATTGTTGCGGTTGCAGATTTGCCATGGGAATCCGCTGTTTGAGAATACGAAGGTCGTATTCTTACTTTAGTCAATAAGCCCCTATATGACAGAGCTGGTACCTGAAGATGCCAACATGATTAGTGCTTAATATGATTTCTGGCAGCGTTGGAAAAGATCAAGGGGCTTATTCATAAAAGTGAGAATTTGACTATCAAACGAATTCTCATCACTTCGGGTCACTACGCTTCCCACAGCAAATAAGCGAACAGCATCAGACATAGTTCATTGCATAGTGCAAATGGTAAGCTATTTGCAAGTGTGATCCCAGACAAGCTGAATGTCTAATAATGTATAGTAATGTATTTAACATCCTCAAGCATGCCCTTGTCTTATCCTGCTTGGACTAGTGCAATGCCCTTCTAACTGGCCTTCCAGTTTCCCATCTTTCCCCGCTCCAATCTATTCTAAATTCTGCCGCTATAGTAATCTCCCTCTCTCCCCTGAAGTCTCCCTCCCAATTCCTGTCTGCTCCTTGGCTCCCAGATACTAAACTTATTATTTACAGTGTCCTACTATTGACATTCAAAGCGCTTCACTCTGCTGCCCCTCCCTACATCTCTTCCCTTGTTCGCTTGTATGCGCCTAGCTGTCAACTCCACTCTTCACAAGGCAACCTTCTTCATGAACCGCTCACCAAGACTGCCCATTCTAGTCTTAAACCCTTCTCTCTTGCTGCCCCTTATCTTTGGAATTCTACCCCTCTACCCTCGCCAAGAACAATCCATCAATATCTTTAAATCTAAATTAAAATCTTACCTCTTGGAGCACTAGCGCTGGTTTTCATGTCTGTATTTAAGCAACTATTTATTCTATTTTGTATTTTTTTTTATTATTTAATAGGCACCTATAGTCAAATGAACTGACACTTTATGCTACTGCACTTGTCACCCTCCTATCTGGTGATAGTCAGTCTTCCTCCTATTTAGATTGTAAGCTCTATGGGGCAGAGACCTCCATTATCTTTTTTCAGTCATGGCCTGGCACTTAGAGTGATGTATTTTCTTGATTATATGTTTGTAATTTATTTCACTTGTTCTTTGTTCTGCACTTTCCCTTGTCTGTATTATAACTGTATTGTTACATTGTACAGCGCTGTGTAATCTAGTGGCGCTTTATAAATAAAAATATACAATACATACATACACTTGCTAGTGAATGTATATGGAATAAAGCAGCAGATTACTTATGCAGTTACTGTAATATCAATATTCAGTTGTACCAAAAATGCTTTAGTTCTGGTAATACTTCATAATGTTATACGTATTAATGACACCAGTTCCCCTGAGTGTGTAAGACCCTCCTCATTTTATTCCAGCCTATTGATATAATTGGTTGATAATGTGCCTATTGATATTATTGATTGATATTGTGCCTATTGATATTATTGATTTGATATTGTGCCTATTGATATTATTGATTGGTATTGTGCCTACTGATACAAAGCACCCTAGTTCACCCACTCCAATTCGTACTGTGGAATTCATTTATCACATGTGTAACGACAAGTTCCCAAGAGTGAGATTTATATTACAATACTGTGCAAAGGTTTTAGACAGGAGTGGAAAAAAACACTTTCAAAAATATAAGTGTTTATAACAGTTTATTTTATCATTAAACAAAATGCAAAAACAATGAACATAGGGTAGGAGAAATCAAGTTAGAATTTGATTTGATTGCCCTCAGAGGGCATGGATCCACGGGGGACCATTACTGTGGTTCAGTCAGTCATGATCTGATTGTATTACAATCTGATTGGACGGCAACATGCCCGATTTACCTGTAGTTCTGAGGCAAACTATTTTAGCAATTGGCAAGACTACTCTCCGACATAGTATAAATTAGTGGACCTGACAGGTCCTCGTTAACAAAAAATAATTATTATTACAGACTAAACCAGTACAACAGAGTAATTCTAGTGAGTCAAATATGTTATGTTGAGTTTTATTTTATTGTAATGCAAACAGACATATTTTCAGGTGAAATAATGAAGAAATAACGTCTCCTAATAAATCACATTTGCTCATTTACCCTACCCAGCAACACAAGAATCACGCAGTCTTCCCTTTCATCAATTAAGCTTCTTCTAAATGCATTATTTTACATAAATTCACATAACAGTCATTTTAGCATTTCAGCTGCGCCACCTTTAGAGAAAGCTGTTGTCCTGTGCATTGACTTTTTACAGATAATTTATGAACGCCTGCACTGAGTGTATATCTCATTGATATTCACAGGTAAATACCAGCAAAACAACATGCGTAATAATGTGCCAGGATTCCTTACCATATTAATGAGGGTCCAGTATGGCAGCCATAAAATACTAGCACCGGAAGTTCTAATAGATAGCACTAGTGCACAAAGGTACTGGTTTGCTGTTTAATATTATAGCAGTTTAGGCTGAAAAACTGTGGGGGTTATTCACTAAAGTCTGAATTGTTGCTTATAGGTGTGAATTCTCCAGCTAAATACAGTCGCAATAGACTGCTACTGTTGCAGTCTCATCTTTATAATGAGAATATTGTCGCTGTTACGACTTTACTATGGACATATTGTCACAGTCGCAACTTTACAATGGGGAAACTGTTGTGGTTGCAGATTTGCTATGTGAATCCGCTATTTGAGAATTTGACAGTCAAATGACCCCCTGTATTTTCAGTGTATCAGCTATGGTTAGGGTACATTATTTTGTTAACCAGATTAGAGTCATAATATCATCCTTGGCATATAACTGCGCTGATTGGAAGAAGGTGTAAAGTATAAGGGGGTTATTCATTAAAGTTTGAATTGTTGCATATAGGTGCAAATTCGCCAGATAAAGACAGTCGCAATAGGCTGCCACTGTCGCAGTCGCGTCTTTATAATGAAAATACTGTCACAGTCATGACTTTATTATGAGAAAATTGTAGCAATCTTAACATTAAAAAATTGTTGCGACTTTGCAATGGGGAAATTATCTCATATTTGCTATACAATCCGCCGTTTGCGAATTCGACAGTCGAATTTGCCCCATAGTGAATAACCCCCTTTAGTTTGTGATAGTATCAGGCTATAGTGATTGTATACAGATAGTTTCACATCTTTTTAAACTAACGGCTAGCAGCTGTAAAGTGGCAGGCATCCTTGTATGATGCTTTGCAAAGATGTTAACATCACACAGCAATAATGAATCAATATAACAAAAGTGTTCAGTTACATTACTTTCTGACAAATCACAGTTATGTGTCATCTTTTGCTAGAAAAGCTACTTTGAAAGTTGATAACTGTAACCTGGGACCACTGCCAATTTAATATTAAATACATTTCAAACAGAACCTTGTATATGTCTTCAACTATAAGGAAAATATTACTTTATATAATAAACACAGTAAATACTGTGCCCTGTACAGTGCGGCAGATTCCCCCCATAT
>WMED01027375.1:0-10640 GCA_019650415.1 Pipa parva | reverse complement strand
AAAGCTATTGCTGGTGTGTCTGCCTGTGTTTGTGTACTGAATGTCATAACTGAAGATCGAAACAAGAAAACAAAGACAAAAAAGGCAGTCAGATAAGGGTCGGTAAGAACAAGAGCATTAAAACTGTTCTACAAACTGCAGATACTGCCATTGTACAACTGAATTGATTAGCTCATGATCATTTGTGATTATTATTATTACTGTTTTTGTTGTTGTACTATTTTTATATTGTTTTAAAGTAGTTTGTATATTTTAAATTGCTCTTTCAAATTTTAGTTGGATGGAGCAGTCCTTCAGGAGTGATATTGAGGATTCCATTTTACCTATAAGCAATGAGGCATGTTTGTAGCAGGTTAGAGTCATACAAAAGGGGTTCCAGGGTTGTTGTGTTTTTGCAGGTGGGTATGAGTTTCAAATGTTGACCTTTCTCTCAGCCTGCTCAGAATGCACCCATACACCCTGTAGTGGAACCATGTCACAGTGGACCTTGGTATAATGTAGATTAGCTGCCTTTAGCTTGTGTACTACCCCACAGGCCAGTATGGAAAAAGAACAATACAAAATGCCAGTCAGTTTGTCCCATATTTAAATAGGCTTAGAAACTCATTACTGCGTCTTACCTTGATAGAGAATTTACATTCCATTCCATTTACAAAAGTGAGAATTTGGTGGTCCCTGCAAGTGCGTTATAAACCATGCCTTCTGCTGAGCCCCAGGTACAGGCCTTTACTGCACATCCTCTTTGCCTTGAACATTTGCACAGGGTACAGCAGTGCAAGGGGTGTTGGGCCCATTTTATTTATATATATATATATATATATATATATATATATCTTACTCTGATGGAATAGTTTCATTTCTAAGGAAACTTTTGGTTTTATTGAGGGATAAATTAAAGTAAATGAATATTTTCGGAAAGAAATGCATGTAATTTTGGATTATTTTCTTTTTTTTTTTGATCCACTGCCATTTAAAAGGCAAGCACAGTTTAAAGTGCACCTGTCACCTCAAAACTCTAATACTAATTTAGGTTATACTAATGAAATGAAAGTTTTTGTAAATATATATGTATTTATAAAAATGTACCTTTATACAGCATTTCTCTCTGTCATCTTTCCTGTCAACCTGATTTTTCTTTCCCGAGTTGGTTTTGGTGGGGCTAAATGATTGACATTATACCGCCTCCAATCAGATTCCTGCTAGATTGCAGTATAAAGGTACATTTTTTTTAAATACATATATATGTATATGTATTTACATTACATTTTGATTTAAAATTCTTTGACCTGGCACAGTTCAATTGGGCCCACAAAAGGAAATGGTGATATCCTTTTGGATTTATGTTCATATCAAATCTAATAATATTCTGCTTTTAGATTGGTTTTTAATTTCTGAAAATGTTGGTCTGTCAGGAAGGGAGAGATTAATCAAGGTGTTTGGATCTTAAGCAACTCTTTATTGGGGTTATTCATCAAAGTGCAAACAGTTGCATAGATTTGTGAATTTATATCTGTTCATAACTTCTCCAGCTTCATGTATTCAGCATACTTTGCGATGTTGTGATTTTGCATCCAATTCAACATGTCGTTCACATGCTTACACTCTGTAGTGGTGACCAAAATGTGACAAACTGGTGACAATATCCTTCCTTATGATAAATCCTGCCTATTAATAGTGTTTTGTCATTAATATATGAATATACAATTGCAGTGACATGTTCTCACAGATCCATGGGAATCATGGGTAAATGATGTCACTTCACTTGGGTGCATCACTACGCATCCTCTACTGTTCACCTGACTACTCACTGAATAGCATCTGTTGCCAAATGTTTCTTCTTCAAGGGAGTCTGTTGTTTACTGAATAAGGAGTAGCGAAATTGCATCTGTTGGAGCAAAGGGATGCAAATCCATTATGCTTGTCTAATTCACTCTTTGATGAATAACTCCCATAGTTTTTGGCTCAGCCTTCCCCTTGCTGAGGATCCGAAACTGATTTTTTCATTCATGAATGTTCACCTCAGATTGAAAATTTTTAAGGCGAAACTTAATAAACTCAGAAAGACCGAGAGCGGTCTTTCCGAGTTTATCGCACAAGATCTCGCATGATTTCTCTATGGAGAGGTAGCCATGCTTTACATTAGTAGCATGACTAGCTTTATATCAAACAATTGAAAAAAATCTCGAGAGAATAATACGAGATGTTGCGCGATAAACTCGGAAAGACCAAGAGCGGTCTTCTAAAGTTTAATAAGTTTTGCCGAGGCCTGTATGCTGTAGCTAGCAGAATACTAAGGTCATTTGGAATTGGTCTATATTTATTTATTTTGTTACTTCTTGTTCCAGGGAGCTTTAGCATGGCTATTAACCATCATTTCTTACTTATAGCAAATGTTTTTTCTTGCTTCCAATCTCTTATTTTACAGCAGAGCATAAACTGTGTTTTTGCTTTTCCTTTTAGAAAAAAACATTTGTTTCTAGATAAATAATAACTAATAACCTTTAGAATAAAAACCTTTGTTTAAATTTATTTATATATATATTTTTTATAAACTTGGCACAGTTAAGCTATAACTGTCCCTTTAAAGAGCTGTCTGATCATGGGCTTCTGCACGGGACAACCCAGGAGGGGGGCACTGAATGACCAGATGTGCCCCATTTCCTGGCCTGGCGGGTTTCCAGGGAGGGCCCTTGTCCCCTCTGCATACACCCATGGGTCTGACTTTTTTCTAGGCGACTGCAAAGTCCAATGCACATTTTATAGCACTCCCCCACTCACAGGGCAATGGCGGATAATGCATTTTATTGCCAGATTTTGTCATAAGTGATAATCCATGTCAAAACACCAAACTACTTAGATAAATGGTAAAAGGTGATTTGATATGGTTGTGGAAACCAAAGGTATGTGATTTTGTTGTTTGTTTTATCAGCATGTTAATGCCAGTTTTGATGCCAGTGTCAAAACACTGTCTACCATTTTTCATGGAGGTTGCAGCCAGGGTTCATAAGCTTTTTGAGTTAGCACTTTCTTTAACTCTATAGGAAGCTATTGGCCTGTAAGAACTAAAGAGAATTACCTTCTCCGCTGTAGTCATCCAGGCTATACTAACTATTTCTAGGAGTTTAATTGTTTGTTACTGATACTCAGATCCAATCTGAATTTATTGGAAAGAGTTTCAGATCATTGGCACTTGTGGTCCTTTGTTGGTCATTTTTTGCAGTGAATAATTGCCTTGCAAAGGTCTGTAATTGTCTTACCTTGCGGCTGTAGTGGTACTGCTCAAAAACACGGCCACATTCTTTTTTAACAAGATAAAGGGGGTTACTCACTAATGTCCGAATTGCTGCGTATAGGTGCGAATTCACCAGATAGACAGTCGCAATAGGCTGCTACTGTCGCAGTCGCGTCTTTATAATGAGAATATTGTCGCAGTCACAACTTTATTATGGGGAAATTGTCACAATATTAACTTAAACAAATTGTCGCAACTTTACAATGGGGAAATTGTAGCGGATTTGCTATGGGAATCCGATGTTTGAGAATTCGACAGTCGAATTTGCACCTTATTGAATAACTCCCTAAAGTCTTCATACTATTTCCAAGCCATACTGTGATAGCTGGAATCTACGTCAGTGGGAGACCTGTGCAAAGTGCTTTGTTGCAGTATAAAACATGACCAGCAAAGTGCTTGTGGCTCCCACTTTCCAGTGCTGAAGGCACTTCACTATAGGAGAGAAGCTCTTTTTCTGCTGAGATTCCGCTATTTCATCATTTAAGCAGTAAATTGTCATTATGGCTCTTTTATTCAGATACTCCATTACATACTGTATTTTTTTGGACGATAAGATGCAGTTTTTAACTTTCATTTACAATGTGTAAATTACTGAGCGTCTTATATTCCGAAGATCAAAGAATCCCTTGCTGGCCTCACACTTCCACAGAACCACACAACCACAACCCCCAACCCGCATTTCCCTCTCCGCTCACTGTTAAATTGAGACAGCATCAGCTCCACTGTGTTTGGCTTTGGCACCCGGCTTTAGTGTGAGACATACTGATGACATAATCACAGTAATGCCGGATGCTGACACTGAACACTGAGAAACCAACACTGCCTTCATTAAACAGTATGGCAGTCTAGATAAAGGGAGGAGAGGGGAGCGGAGCGCATGGGTGTGTGGGGGAATATTTGTCGAGGGGGGGGGAGAGATGCAGTGTGTATGTAGAAGGGAATGCTGTCTTCATTTATCAGTGTGGCATGTGGGAAGGAAAATGGTTGAGATCGGTTTGCA
Organism: Pipa parva; assembly: GCA_019650415.1. Taxonomy (NCBI): domain Eukaryota; kingdom Metazoa; phylum Chordata; class Amphibia; order Anura; family Pipidae; genus Pipa; species Pipa parva. Next base: position 6,348 of record WMED01027375.1, on the reverse strand, counting down.
GAGGTACTTAAGGGCATATGAGGCATTCATGGGGGGTTAGGGGTTAAAGTGAGTTGTGGGGGGTCAGTGACAAAGGGATATAGGGAATTTGTGCTTGTGGGGAAAATGAAAAGGTTATGGGGTGTGGATTGAATGGCGATTAGGATTCACAGCATTTGTGTATGTTTGTGAGGAAATTCAAGGAGTGTGTGTGTGACAAGTGTGTACAGGTGGGACAGTTTGTACACATGTATGTATGTGAGTGCATGTATATGTGTATGATGTATGTGCATGTGCAAGAGTGTGTTTAAGTGTGCATTTTTTTCCACAAATATTGGGTGCATCTTATACTCAGGTGCGTCTTATAGTCTGAAAACTACAGTAATCATGGAGAAATTCAAATAGACGAGCTGAAATACAAGCTGCAGGATTTTTGGTTGCAGAATTAAAAATCATAGCCATTAATATGGAGATCTTTAGTAGTCTCTATATTTTAGACTGTGTCTGTGGAATTTAGTGCCCAGTCAAACGAGCATTTGTGAAGTGAGGGATTGATGTTGGAACAAAACTCCTGCCTGCAACTGGCTTTTCATTTCATCTTAAAGGTGTTTGATGGGGTTGAGGTAAGTCCTCTGTGCAGGCCACTCAAGTTATTTCACACTGAATTCATCAAGCCATATATTTTGATGCTCCAGAGTCCAGTGGCCGCGTGCTTTACACCACTCCAGAAGATATTTAACATTGCCCAAGTTGATCTTAGGGTTGTATGCAGCTGTTCAAGCATGGAAACCCATTTCCTGAAGCTCCCAGCACATCATTTTTGGGCTGATGTTAGTTCCAGAGGAACTGTATAGTTAGCGGTGCAATAAAACACAGTATTGTGGGAAAAACTATAATAATGGTTGGATAACAATATTCAAAGAAAAATAAGGGATGTGGAAGAATGCATTGCATTACCAGGCAAAAAATAAAGTAAAAAAAAGTTCCTGAGGCATGAAATTCCTTTTCTATTAGTAAACATGAAAAACAATAAAATAAAATTATATATCCATAAATAATTAAAGGAGAACTAAAACACTTGTTATTCCAGGAGTCGTTCTGTGGGGGGGTGGTTAATATACATTTGAATGCATCTCCTTTTTGCATCTCTGGTTCCTGCTTCCTGTTACAGCCAGTCTTCTATTCTTCAGTTCCGGCATTGTAATCCCTTATTGGTTCATGCCATCTAAGCGCAGATGCAGTATTAGGTTAGGAGAAGGTGGAAGTAAATGGTATTGCCACTGGAACTGAAGAAAAAATCAGTTGTAACATGAATCCCCCCCCCACAAAAAAACACCCCTAGACTAACAAGCGTTTTAGTTATCCTTTCATATCATGTACTTTTTAAATTATGAGCCAAAAGAAGAACACCCCTGGCTTTACACCTTATTCATTGCACATTGCTCTATTCTAGCTGTTATTATAGAATAACATTACAATTCATTCTGCTCTGCCTGTATGTTTTTCAATAATAATACAATTTGTACTGCAGTCTGTCTCATGTCAGTTCTATTTTTTTACAAACTGTTGTAGGTGTTAAAAATAACATAGGTATTGTTTGACGGCACTAAATCTCTGTTGTGTTTTAACATTTTAAAGTTCACTTCTTATTCTTGTTTGTGACTCCTATTTTATTTGAAGCGATAGGGCATTACATTGACAATATTTATATGTTTGTGTATGTAGCCATGTGAAACTGTAAAGTCTGTATGCACAGTCTAGTTCTCTAACAGATTACTGGATAATACTTCTTAAGGCATTTACTGTTCTTACAGTAGGCAGTAAGTCATTGATCTGCCATATGTTGTGGCCCTTCTAGTACAAAACAGATTCTGTCAGAACTTCCAGCATCCATAATAACTGAAGGTTGGAGGGTATTGTTGCCAATCATTGCTGAAGTTCCAATGTTGAGTTATAGTACAGTGTGTGTAGTCCATTAATATTTTAAAGGTACCACTTGATTTTTTTGTTCAGAATGGTCCTTAAAGACACAAATTTAAAATCATCTTTGTTTAAAATTGCCTTGTGCAGTAAATGCATATGCAAGATATGCCATTATATAGGCTATGTCCATTTTTAGAAGATACTATCTGAATTAAGATGTCTTTGTTGCTTTAAACTTATACACTAAGTGGGTTATTGGCTAAAGTCTGAATTGTTGCGTAAATGTGTGAATTCAGCTAAAGACAGTCACGGCATTATAACAAGAATATTGTCACAGTCGTGACTTTACTATGGAAACATTGTTGCAGTTGGAACTTTAAAAATTGTCACAGTTGTGACTTTACAGTGAGAAAATTGTTACGGTTGTGATTTGCTATGGGAATCTGCTGTTTGAGAATTCTATAGTTGATTAGTCAATAACCCCCTAAATAACTCCAACTTGTTCTATTTTGACAGCAAAGCTTTAGAAGATTGTGTTTCATGCAATGATTTGGTTGGCTTATTTGGTAATTGTTGAACAAATTGGCAGACAATCATTGACACCTTTTTAAAAGGGTGAACTCATCTTGCTGCAATTCAATTCAAATCACCAGAATAGATGGAAATTCACTTCTGACTGTTGACTAAGTTGCAAATACACTTGTCAAACAGTGGCGAACACTGTCATATGTGTAGTATGGAGTAATCAGTCAGATAGAGGTATGATGAGAAGTCATGCGGAGTGAGCCGAATTTGACAAGTGAAGGGCAGTGACACCAATCTCGTCATATCCCAATAACTGTATTCTGTGAATATTCTATTTCTATGTCATGTTGTCACTTAGTCACAGTTGCCATTGTCACTTTTGAATGAGTAATCGCCTTACTCAACACTGAAGCCCTGACCTCAACCCCCCAATTCGCCACTTTGAAATGGTGAAGTCAAACAGGTAAATTCAGAGCAGTACACCTAGTCGCATTTGCACCTTTGTACCACTCCTCCACTTAGTCAATAAAATTACCTGTGCATGCGCACACAAAGTGATGCAAAGTGCTCAGTAAGTTCATGGCTATAAGTAAGTGCTCTGTAAGTTCACAGCTCGCCCGAATTGGTTCCGTATTTACCACATTGCAGAGTTTAGTCAATAAGAGAACATGAGGAAGTGGAGAATAGACGCAAATTCAGAGCTCTACACGACTAGTCAGACTTCTCAGACTGTGTCCCTAAATGTATTGGCGTGACAAGCAACTGAGAACTGTCAAACTCTGATCAGACTTGATTGTTGACCTTATTGACAGTGCCGTCTGTTGAAAGACCTTACTTGATGTGTGTCCTTCACTGACCCAGAAGTGTTCCATCTACCTAAGATGCATGCTTTCTCAGTAATCCATCATATGGTGCTTAACTGCACAGAATCCATTACTTTGTTTCGCAACACTGTCTTTCACAAGAACTAAAGGAACATCTGCAGCTCTGTATTTCTAAAACTTTCCATATAAACCAATACTGGAGGCCCAGGAGGACAATGTACTCATCCAACCTGTGTAAAAGCTTAAAGCAGGGGTCGGCAACCTTTTGGGTTGAGAGAGCCATATACGTGTGGCTCTCTCAGCCCTTTTGAATCCAGAGCCAGGGATGTCAGTGGCTCCGAATTGGCTAGCAACCCAGAAGCGCAGTGACGTCAGCAGCTCTGGATTGGCTGGCAACCCGGAAGCCGGTGACGTCAGCGACTCTGGATTGGCTAGCAACCCAGAAGCACTGAGAGAGCTTTGTCTCTCTACAGCGCTTGCTGGCGATTATCAGGCAGACTGTAACGAGCAGTGCTTGCATGTGAGCACCACTTGTTACAGTCAAAGAGTCAGATGCAGCCATCAAAAGAGCCACAGGTTGCCAACCCCTGGCTTAAAGTAATACTAACATGTTTTTATTTTATGCGAAAACCAGCATTATCAATTGTGAAAAAAAACCTCTAAAATATTGTTGCAGTCAGTTGAGAGCATTTTGAATAGCAGAATCAAGCTGAACACTGCAGTTTAGTGCTGGTAGGACTAAATGATAAGTGGTGAGATAGTCCAGCACCACTATGTTACACAGCACAGTGTGTGGATAGATTTTGCTAATAAAAAATGCTCTTAACTGAGCAGTGAAATTTTAGTCAGCATTTTGTCACAAGTGATACTGCAGATTTTGCATAAAATGTAAACCATGGCAGAATCTTACTTGAATATTTAGCAGACCTTCTTGTTTTCATAAACTAAAATATAGCAGATAATTGGTCTACTGAATGGCAAAAGTTAGACAGAACTACAAAAACAGGAGAAACATGTTTGTGTGCCTTTAAAATTAAGAATTTAAAAATGTTCTTTATATTATTGACTTTTTTATTTAAGAAAAAAAATAAATAAAAAGAATGTTATCTGTCTCGTTAATGTGAAAGAAATTATTTTGTCACATTTCAAAATGTTTTAAAATATGGTTACAAGAATAGAGGTTTGAAAACCTCACAAAATATGTTTGTCAAAAAAAAAACGTTAAAAGAAATATATTTGTATGTAATATTGTTGTGGTGGAGTGTTAAAAAAATCTTTCAGAATTCTTCTTTATACTCACAATGTATTTGCACACATTTCTTATTATGGTTGGCGCACATGAATTTGGAAAAATTTAGATTGGCCTCATCTGAAATGCATAAAATGACCTGAGTACAATAACCAGCTATTAGGAAGCAGACATAAATATAAGTTGTACATGCACTAGCTTTGTTTTTAATTTGGTTTTTACTAGTCCTTACAGAAAAATGCAGTTTGTATACACTGAGTGTTTAACACAGTGATGCCCAACCTACGGCCCCCTGGCCATATCTGGCCCATGACTTGGTGCTATCCAGCCCCTTGAAGCTTCTGCCCACAGTGCAGGAAATTTATTAGTAACAGTTGGGAGGACCTGGTGAGCTTATTACTGAACAGGATGTCAGTTTAGTAATACACTGTTTGCAGTATCTCACAACTGGGTGGAACGCATTGTTAAGACCCTTACTTCCAGGTTCGTTATGTGTTGGAATGCATATGCGTTCCATTAGTTGGCACCGGCTGTTGATTTATATGGGCTACACAGCTGAAAAAGCTTGAGCATCACTGGTTTAACAGATTGTTTAAAATGTCCTCAAAATCAGAAAAAGAAAAAACATTCATTAGCCTCGTGTCTGGTGAATGATTATATTGATTAATGAAAAACCATCTTAAGGAACAAAATGATGTAGTCATCAAAAGTTCCATGACGCAAGCAGGTATGTAGAAGCAACCCATAGCTACAACTAAAATAAGATTTGTAACTGGGTATGACATGTCAAAAAAAGGGATGAAAAAGATCTCTTTAACATGAGTTTAAAGGGGAACTATGAGCTTGTTTGGTGATTAGGATGAGGGAGGAGGTAGATACAAACCAATGTGAGTCTTAGGGGGTAATTCATCAAGCCGCGAAGTGAGCTACTATCCGTTCGGCTCACTTTGCTAATAGTAGTATGTGCATGCTGATGTCCTGTACGCGGACATCAGCATGCGCATTAAAGGGATTCCCATCTCGGCGAGAACAAAAGAGTTGCCTCGCTGAGACGAGAATCCCTTTAATGCGCATGGTGATGTCCGCGTACAGGACATCAGCATGCGCATACCACTATTGGCGAAGTGAGCCAAATGGATCATAGCTCACTTCGCAGCTTGATGAATTACTCCCTTAGGCTCCAGCGATGCCCCTGCTCTGTTCGCTGATCCAATGTCTTCTGCGCTGACAGCCAGAAAGGTCCTCTTCACTTCCAGTTTCTCTTTATTTCACTGAAATGAGCAAGTGCAGTAGCAGATTTTGGAAATCTGCAGTAAAGGTTTCGTGATTTGCTAACCAATTTTGGCTCATTCATTTTTAAACAGTGTCTGAGACATATTGGGCCCACTTGAAAAGTTGCTCTTAAGGGTCTACAGCCTGCCCACAAAGTAGCAATTTTATCATAATAAATAACAAATCCATACCTCCAAAATAGCAAAGGTTCTGGGAGACAGTCATGTTTTTTGGGTCCTGATACATGATGCAGCATCCCTGTATCCAAAGGAGATTCCCCAAGTCCTGTCCCTGGGGATGGTACATAATACCAGTCTTAACAACCAGCCAATCAAAAAACAGTAGACAGACAGACAAAAAAAATCAATTTGCATTGTCATTTTTATTAATATTTATTTATTTTCATCAGCAAATCATTTGAAAGTGTCATTTAAATTCTATTTATTTATTTGAGTGCTTGTGGATATACTATATTTTTGGTTTTTCCATCTGGTGCATATACGAATAAATCAGAAGGGTTTTGCGACGCGTGAGCAGGCCACATACAGTTGTCCATGTGAGAAACATGGATTCTCC
>WMED01027373.1:0-10640 GCA_019650415.1 Pipa parva | reverse complement strand
GCGGACCCGGAGGGGCAACTTGTACCACTTCATTTATGGAGGTTGGTAGCAGATGTTTAAGGAATTTTTTTTATATTTCTTTGGCTTAATTGACAGCTAAATCATACATTGGTCTTTGGAGAGAGTGGTCTGCAGTGGCATTTTTGTTTAAATTTCTTAGTTTTTCAGCTGTGACTATGCATTTTGTTTCATAGCTAATGCTGAAATGTTGGACAGGACTGTATTGGCGTATTGATAATAGAAGATCGGTTTCTAAGGTGTTGTTAAATCTGTTATTAGTACTTCCTTCTTTTTGTATTCATACTTTTGAATTATTAGCATTTTGTACAGCTTTTAATTTAGTTTTTGATGGTGTGTTTGGTATTGGAGAGTTGGAACCTAATTATAGTAAGGTACTCTAAGTAATGGCATTTTGCAGAGCAAGGTGGAGAGGCATGAGGGATTTAAAATGGGTCCAGCTGACATCAGAAGTAATTCCGGTCCTCTGCCTGCATCCTTATCTTGGTCAATCAAGGGGGAGGGGGGAATGTTGTGTTTCTTTTTTATCATACTTTCAAAAAAAAATCTCATCAACACTATTAAAACTGATTTTTGAGTAACATAATAACATAGTTTATAAGGCTGAAAAAAGACACAAGTTCAGCCTATTTTCCTGCAATGTTGACGCAGAGGAAGGCAAAAAGCCCATGAGGCTAGAGCCAGTTATCCTCCTATTATGGGAAAAATTCCTTCCCAACTCCAAATACGGTAATCTGAATAATTCCAAGGATCAAGATCCCACCTTCAGTTACCTGACCTGTGTAAGTCAGATCAGGAGACCCCTGTGGATGTCAGAGCTTATGGGCCTGCTTATATAACATGAACTGCATCTAGCCGAAGAACTTTCAAATTGTTTACTAGAATTGTAGCGTTGTAGGACCCATTATAAATAGCGTTACAAAACCAGGTTTTAACCATGTGACTTATTTAAGAATGTGTCTTTAAAAGGGAGAAGCATTAGTTTTATGTCTGAGAAGAAAAAGTGCTGCTATGTTATTCATTGGGTAAATAAGTAGATTGAAATTGCAAGCTTCAACATTACTCAGGTCTCATTGAAGAGATGCTACATCACACCTCTGCTCATTCTAGTTTAATAGCACCATCACTTTTAAGAGAAACGCTGTGTAGAAAAAAAATACTGCATAGTTCAGTTACTTAAAGTTTTTCTGTCTTGGTACAGAAGTAGGTTGTGGCTGTAAACCTCAACGCAAGTCTTTTGCTCACTTGTACAAAAGTTATTTGCTGTAAAGGCATGTTCACTAGGGTGTTTGGGTCATGTGATTTCATGTAACACCAAAAGAAGAAGAAAAAATACCATTCATTTTACCATAGTAGCTTTTGTTTTTTTGGGGGGGGTTTTATGGAGTGAAAAATACAGTAGTTAATACATAATTCATGAAGGACCCCAGAAAACAAAGTTCATTGATTGATCACAAGTGTGCGACACAACACAAAATAATATCAGGAATAACTTAATAAAAATATTATTCTGCAAGTGCTTCTTTGGAATAATTGCCATGCCAATCCACATGACAAAGTTCTTTTTCTGCTCCTACTGGTCCTTTTAAGTAGCAAAGTATAAACTCTTTCATGTACTTTAATTTGATTATCAAAAATTGCTCATTTTAATAATATAAGAAAACTGGTCAGTTGGGAAGAGTTAAAGGGAATAACTAATTAGTCAATCCCAATGGAAATGAACTGATCAGCAAATTTTACCTTGTAAAACACAGTGAGCTCTGTAATCCAACTATGTCGCAAAAGCTTTCATTGTCAATGAACGACATCTCTAGGCAGATCTGTTTGGGACATTCTTTTCTTTGTCAGTAGAGGGCAGGTAGTTCTAGCCAGCATGTTATGTTTCATAGGGAAAAAAAAAACTATTACTGAGAATTATTAGTTTTGTCATAATCTACTACTTGGAATGACTGTTTCCCTTTTTGGGTTTACACACTAATTAAGATCTATTAGAAAACATTAATATTCTCTGACATTTTTATAGAAATTGAGAAATTAAGATAGCTTGCTTAAAAACTCCATGTATCTCTATGTTAACAGTTGCCTCTTTAAGGGGATTAACCATGTGCAGTGTGTATTTTATAATTTTTTTTTTTGTACAGTTTTTGTGGTCAGTTTAAATGAATTCATTGCAGTGGAAAGTCCCAAAGTAAACAGTATCTCTAAATAAAATCTTCAATAAAGCTCTCTCATTCTGGTATGTGCTGACTTGCCAGATCATGAGACAATCCTATATTCGTCCAGTGACTGACTTTCCCTCATTGTAAGGCATTAAGCCCATCATGCATTCATTGTCTCCAAATTCCCCCCTGTCTCTGGCAGACACCAAAATGAGCTGGGCTTAGTGCATTCTGATTAAACTAATTATCCCACAGGCTGCCGAAACAGAAATTTCCAGATTAGATCTCAGCTGTTTGTTCGGTAAAAATGATCAATATTTTCAAAATCTGCATTTTCAACTATATTAAATTTTGCACTTAGTTGGGTGGAGTCTTTTCTTTAAATTGGCATATTCTACATTATACTTGCACACTTGAGAAAGGGCCTATGTAAAGTCCAAAAGATGTAGTGACAAAAAAATAAATTTTGCTGCATATTTCTACCTTTTTTGCTCCTATTTTCCACATTATCTTATTGTAAATGCCTACTTGTGTCAGATGAACAAGAGAACATTGTAGAAGCCAAAGAGCAACTCGTAAGAGGAAATTCTATATGGGGATAAAAGCAGTATCTGTACCAATCCTAAGGAAGGACCAGAAGACATGAGGGGGCACAAAATGTGGAATCTAACAGTACAAAATCACCTGGAAAAAAAAAAACTGAGACCTGACAACATTGAAACTCATAATGAGAAGTGCTAAATTTAAATCTCCCATCACATCATACCATGTGAAGGGATCAGTGCTCATTCATATACCATTGCTAAGCAATGACATTCTGAGACAAATAGCATCTGGAGGAAAACAGTCTGAACTGTCGCAAATGTTCTTCTATAGGTTATCGCTGTGGATATGTTAGTTTGACTTGATCCATATCAATAAACGCTTCCAGATATTCACATCCCAGTACAGTTTTAACACTGACCAACTCTGGTAGCTATGTCTGTACTACATATATATTTAAATTACTGCTGATGTGTGGGTATCCAGAAAATACAAACTGCTGGCAGGACCTGTGGACAGAAGATGACATTCTCATCAGATACAGAACTAGAGTGCTCCTAAACCTGGATTGAAATTTAGTTGTGGGTTCTATTTCTGCCAATTCCACACACTTCATCTTCCCATTGTTTTTAAATAGCAAAATTATTTGAATTTCTAAAGTCAAGAGGATACTTTAGGTCCAAGTAGCACCACAAATGTAATATTCCGTCAGAATACTAAATGATGTTGGACACCCCCACCCAGTCTAGAAGAGACTTTCAGGCTTTGCTGCATATCAAATCATCAAATATTAGTGTTTTATTACAGCACAAATCAGATGCACAATGTTTTGGGGGAAAGCTACCACCTTCATTAGATAACTGATTCTATTCCTTTTTTTTATTTTTTTTTTTTATTTTTATTTTTTTGAGGCTTCTCCTATCTTTAAGTGCCAGCACTGTAGATCTATGTGCTGACACTTAAAGGGTTGAAAGGTTGATTCTGTTGCCTGGGGGGGCAGGGTTTCCTGTAGATCGGTACAGTCCATCAGGGGAGAGCTCTTATTACCCCATCAGTCACAAGAGTCAACCCGGAGCACATGTGACTTGAGCGTTCAGGTTCCCTCTGCCTAATTCTGCAAAAGAAAGCTGTGTAAGTGCCCCCCATAAAAAGTCCCTCCACTGCTTGCACACACTCCTTGTATCCCCAGAAAGCCCCTCTGTGGTTCTTAATAACCCCTCAGGACCATGAGTTTCCCAGTAGCCTCATAAATATATTTTGCCCCCACTAATTTTAACTTACTCCAACAGGGACCCAGGGGCCCTACTGTAGTCTCATGGAGCTCACATTGCCCTGTAAAGTCCCTTATTGTATTGCAGAGCCTCTTATTGCCACACACAGCCCCTAATTACCCCATATCATCCCTTTTCACCCCCAAAACATCTGGTTTCCCCACAGGCCCAGATTGCTTAGCACATGATTGTGTGCAGAATCTCTGATCGCCCCACACGGCCCTAAATTACCCACAGAGCTCTAAATTTATCCACCGAACACCAAAGTGCCCTAGATTTCCCCATAAATCCTCAGATTGGTCTGCAGAGCCCCAGATTGCCCAGTAAAGCTCTCCAGATTGCACAGTAGTGTCTTTGATTGTCCCACACAGCCCAACATTACACCCAGAGCATATGTTTACCTCACAGAACCCCAAATTGTTCCACACAGGCCCAAATAGCCCAATAAAGACCAAGATTGCTTCAAACAGCCCATATTTCTCCATAGAGCTAGCAGCTGCACCACGCAGCCACTGAATGGTCTGCATAGCTGCTGAACACCTCACATTGATTCAGATAACCCTACACAGATGGTGATTGACCTACGTGGCTGACTATAGTACTGTACAGCTCCCTCCACAGATCCGACTGATTGAAGCGCACAGCTACTGTAGCACCACAGCGTCTGAGTGTTGCTCAGAGATGTTTCCTCCTCACATCCCCAATTGCATCACACAGCTGACAACTGCCCTGCAGAGCTGCCAATTCCTCTTCAGATCCCCCACCCCCCCGCCCAATTGTGCTGCGCAGCTGTGGATAGTCCTGGTGCTGCTGGCAGATGATTCCAATTTTACTCCACAGTTCCGATTACTCCAACAGATCCACCTTATTGCCCCGCAGGGCCATAGTCTCCTCTGCAGGTCCCCCTGATTGCTCTGCACAGCCACCAATCTTTTCACAGATCTCCCTATTGCCCCACACAGCCTCAGATTGCGCCACACATTACTCCGTATCAGTAGTGACTGCACGACACAACCACCAATAGCCAAGTACAGCTGTTGATTAACCCACATGTATGTTAAATGCCCCACACAGTCTCCAGTTCCTTTGAATAGTTGGCAATTCCCCTTCACAGCCACTGATTCCTCTGTTGAGCTGCTAATTCTTCAGCAAATCTTCCTGATTGGCCCACACAGCTACTACTAGCTTATGCATACAGCTGGCAATTCCTCTGTAGATTGCCACACAGAGACACTGATTTCTCCAATGATCCCCCAATTTTTCTGCTGATCCCCCAACTGTCCCTCATGGCACCTGATTTCCTGCATAGCCAGTGTTGTTCAGCTGCTGATTGCAACACAGAGACTTTGACTACCCCGTACAGCCTGAAATAACCCCAAAGAGACCCAAATTGCCTAGCAAAGCCTCTGCATTTTTATTCTTTTTTCAGGAAACCAGCAGGAACCAGTGATTTCCATGAGGGTTTGTGTGTAGATTTCTGTGCCTACAATAACAAGCATGGCAATTCCAGATGGCTAAAGGTTTGTGTTTTCAGAAAATATATACTTTGGGGATTTGTGTTTGTTTTGGTGGTTCCAATTTGACATTTCAAAGAAAAGTTGTTTTGACTGTTCATTTTGATTGTTTTTATTTAGGAAATCATCAGAAACCTTGGTTTTCCAAGTGAGTTCCAAGTGATAAGTCTAGATTACTGAGTGTATGTACTCTCAAAAAAATATACTTTGTTGTAGGGGGCATTCGAAATGTAAAGGGTTGTTCTGGCTATAAGGTCTGCAAGGTGTGGGTACTTGGGCTGCAGCACTATTTTCTGTTGAAGTTACCTTTGCACACTTATTTGACATTGGTGTGTTTTGCACCCATAACTTTTGCAAGCATCCACACAAATTGGTTATCATTCTGTTCAGGTGACATTGATATTTTATATTTAGCTTTGTTTTGTGGGTTCACATGTTGTGTTCTGAAAGAAACCTTCAGAATACAATGATTTTCACAGCAGGCTTGCATCCGCAAATCTAAATCCACAGCAACAAATCTGTTTTGCCTATACAGCTGAAGGTATGTACTTTTTTTTTATGACCCTTGAGCATTTTCTTTAGTCTGCAACTGAGATTGTTTGTTTGTATCCACCAATACCTGCACATTTAAGGCTCATTACACACAGTGTTTCCACCATTATCATTGTGTGGCCACTGTACCTGACGGTAGCATACTAAAGGGTATCGCCCCGTTTTTGTGCTTTTTGCTTTTAATCCAGTGCTTCCACTATTTTTCTGACGATTCAGTATTACTCACAATTCCTAAGCTCCTGTCAGTTTTGTAAGACTACATTATATCCCTAAACTAAGCTTGTTAAACTGCTAACATTGTCATTAATGGAAGGAGTAGGATTTAAAGGTGATTAATAGGAGTGCTAAACAGCAAGACCTCACTTATGTAACATTTCTAACCTTGGTTTTAGCAAATAATATAGTACAAATAGCTACTACATTCATAAGTGACCTGGGAGGAACAGAACACTGCTAATCTGGTTAACAAATAAAAACAAAAGTTGTAGTTTAAAATCAATGATCATTTTAATCTGTAGACATGTGTTCATGTACCAGTAGTTATCCAAAATAATGTGGGCACAGTAACTTATGCCTTTATACACAAAACCCATTACACTGTGCATCTGTTTGTCAAAATTTTTAAAAAAACTTTTTGAAAAAAGACATTAGATTGGATTAAAGGCCAAATAAACAATAACAAATATTGCCAGCCATAGGACTATAGTATTTAGGGTTAAATATGAATATTTGACTTCTCAACAAGCCCCTGGTATGTCTACTGTATATTGCTAACACAGAGCATTTGCTTATTACTGTTAATTCTATATCTAAATTCCTTATCAATGCTTCTGTTTTTTTTTTTTGTTTTTTGTTTTTTTTACTGGTGTGTTTTTTTTCTTAACACTGCACTTATTATGCTGCAACAATTAAAATTAAACCAGTGAGGTGAGAATAAAAACAGTGTCACTGCTACTGGTTTCCTCCTCCGTGCCCTATTTTGAGAAATGGACAAAAGCAAGCTTATTTCTACATTGTCTCTTGAAATATTTTATTTGATGCACTGAAAATGACCTGTATTTTCACATTATTTTATTTAATGAAGTTATACATTAATGACTTTTAACAATATTATCATTTAACCCAGCTTGCTGCTTTCATTGTTGATCTCTTAGTAACTGTTATAAAGAGTATCATACAATAATTTTCCTGTGCAGATATCCAGTATTAGATTACAGAGTGCTGTGCACCACTAATGAAATGACTAGCAACACATCACATGATACACTATACAAAAAGACATAATAACAGGACCAATCCGGTATGATTATCACTGCGGGTTTCAACCCACAAAACTATTCACCTATAGGACACAGTGCCATTTACACGCACTGGCATTTTCTGGGCTATAGCACACATGAATATGTTTTATTTAAAGTGGAGTTCAAAATAATGACACTTTGCAGCTATTTGTTTAGGTCAGTGGTCGGAAAATGCGGATCGCGAGCCTCTTGCAGCTCTTTAGCCACCATGTTGTGGCTCGGAGCACACTGCCAAAGCCCTGCCCACAACCGCCGACGGCTCTTCTGATTGGCCGTCGGTGGTCATGTGGTTGGGAGAGGGCACGCCTCCCTCCTCCAGCGCCTTACAAGATAGTTGTTGCTGCTGGAGGAGGGAGTGAAATGACTCCCTCCTCAAACAACTTTGCCGGCCCCTCTATTAGGTAATAGATATGACTACATACTAAAAGTTGATTAGAAGATACAAATAAACACATATCAGGGAAGAAATATTTTAAAAGTAGTCAATTTAATTTTAAGGAATTCTCCATCTGAAGAACCTCTTCAATTCTAATATCCAAGGAAATTTTGAATGCTTGGGTCTCTGAGGGGATCTGTTAATAGAGTGCTCCCCTTGCTCATACCACTCCCCTCCACTCACAGAATCAGTGACAATGACAGCAGACATACAAGGCAAGCAGAAGTATGGTTAACATGAAAGAAGGGTGAATGATGCCCCAGGCAGCTTCAACTCTGTTATTACTGTGTTTAACTTTTCCCAATACAGTAATAAGTTTGGAAAAATGTGTATTTATGTAGCAGATATGTAAATATTCTATCTCCCTAATAATCAGAATATTTTTGTTTTTACTGGCTTAAAGGTCCTCCATTGGAACCTTCTAATTAGTGGCTAATTGTGTCAGTGTCAGTTTGTGGATGTATGAAGTGATGCAGCTGGTTGTTTAAATTAATTTTCCACAAAGTGCATGAAAGAAAAATGTAATCTTGTCGGGAAGGTTTCTGGCATAGTATATTTCGTCCCCTATTTCACGTAAGGGCGTAACTAGCAAAAAATGCATTATTCATCCTATCGCCATGAAACTTTGGGAAGTATGTCTGTCAGTTAAAATTCTGGAATGGGCAAAATTCTATAAATATGTGAACTTATCATATGGGACGAATGCACAATGGCTCACAAAAAAGCATTGGAAGAGCTTGATTGTACACTGAAAGATTTGCGTGGAAATGGACAGTCCTTCGGTGGAGCACTCATTTTATTGTTCTGGAGATTTTCAATAAACTCTGCCAGTTATACCATGTTCAACACCTGCTGATGAACTTAATGCATGTCTCAAATCATCAGTTCTATGGCGACATGTAAAGAAATTGACTTTGAAAACCAATATGCGTGTTCAACTACAAAATGATGCATGTGCCAAATGTTTCACAAAACAAATATTGGAGATTGGCAATGGGAAGATGGCTATCGAAAGATCTACACAATGGTTCACATTACCAACAAATTTTTGTAAGATGGCATCAACCAAAGACAAATTGATACAAAAGGTTTTTCCAAAAATTCGCACAGAATTACAAAAATCATCAGTGGCTAAGTGAACGTGCTATATTGGCAGCTACGAACAACGATGTCAATGCCATCAATTTCAGTATTCAAAACGGAATACCAGAGGAAGTGACAAGTCCATTGATACTGTGATTAATCAAGACGAAATTGTCAATTACCCCACGGAATTCTTGAATTCACTTGATTTGCCAGGTATGCCACCGCACATTTTAACACTGAAAATTGGCGTGCCTATCATTCTTCTTCGAAACATCAATCCTTCATGACTTTGCAACAGTACAAGACTTTCGGTGAAAAACAGTGTCATCGGAGCTACAATTCTGAATGGGAAATTCAAGTGGGAAGATATACTGTTGCCACGTATTCCAATGATCCCAACAGATATTCCATTTGAGTTCAAACGTTTGCAGTTTCTGGTGCGACTCACTTTTGCAATGACCATCAACAAAGCACAAGGACAATCGCTGTAAGTGTGTGGGCTAGATTTGGAGAATACAAGTTTCTCAGATGGACAACTGTATGTGGCCCGCTCATGCGTCGGAAAACCTTCTGATTAATTCTTATACGCACCAGACGGAAAAACCAAAAATTTAGTATATCCACAAGCACTCAAATAAATAGAATTTAAATGATACTTTCAAATGACTTGCTGATGAAAATAAATATTAATAAAAATGACACAATGCAAATTTTTTTTTCTCCCCATAACGAGTTTTCTTGAATTTCCTTTTTTCTGGTATTGCAGCAACGCGCGACGGGTAAACTAGTAACCTATAAATATTGTCTTCAACTGTAACTTGTTAATTCAGGGCACTGTATTGCACATTACTTGGTCCTTTAGAGCTACAATGCAACTATAACCTCTGTGTCTGACCAAATCCCATAACTACTGATAAAGCAGGTAGCATCTCTATAGCACCTGATAGACCTGTTTATCCATTATTTAAGCTTTTTTGCATGCATGCTCTTTGTTGACACTGTAGGACCATTAGACAGTGAACTCCTAATTGGTCATAAATTCCTAACCTTCTATTTATATAATGGATTATTCTGATCTATTGGAATATTCTAAT
Organism: Pipa parva; assembly: GCA_019650415.1. NCBI lineage: Eukaryota > Metazoa > Chordata > Amphibia > Anura > Pipidae > Pipa > Pipa parva. The sequence goes on along the minus strand of WMED01027373.1, from coordinate 666 downwards.
AAATATATATATATATATATATATATATATATATATATATATATATATAACATTCCACTGATTCTTTTGTATGCATAAAGCACCACAGATGTACGTGGCGCTGTACAATTCAGCAATACAAATAAGACAGACATGGGAAAAGTGTATTACACATTACAAGCGTAAAATCACTTTAAGTGCAAGGTTGTGATTGACACAAGAGGATGGAGGTCCTTGACATGTAGAGCTTACAATCTAAGTTGCTTTTTTTTTAATTAAATGGTTGACTCTCGGGTGTTAGCTTGCCATTTTTAGATTTGCTGGGGGGTACCCCTCTCTGGTGAGTTTAGACAGTGCCTTTTATATGGAAGCTCTTGTATGCTGATAAAAGTTCATATTACCGTATATACTCGTGTATAAGTCGAGAAATTTAACTAAAAAAAACCATGTAAAATAGTATACTCGACTTATACACGAGTAATACTAGTTTTCAAAGCAAGGGGGCGCTGAGAACTTACTCGCTTTGCAGAGTTGAAGCTGCTTGTCGGTGGAAGCGGAATCTGAGCAGGAACCGAAGCTTCTGGGGATATCGGACCCCATGATCTGTTCCCCCCGGGCTAGAGTTCGGCTTTTACTTCCCTGCCTCTGCCCTGGTGCCCCACGCCGCCTACTCTGGAGCCCCCTTGT
>WMED01027372.1:0-10640 GCA_019650415.1 Pipa parva | reverse complement strand
TACAGCATTTCTCTCTGTCATCTTCCCTGTCAGCCTGACTTTTCTTTCCTGAGTGTCGGGCGGGCAGGGCTAAATGATGAATGACATTATAGTTCCTCCAATCAGATCCCTTAAATCACGATCTAGAAGGGATCTGATTGGAGGAGCTATAATGTCAATCCTCATTTAGCTCCACCCACCCAACACTCGGGAAAGAAAAGTCAGGCTGACAGGGAAGATGACAGAGAGAAACGCTGTATAAAGGTACATTATTTAATACATTTATATTTACATAATGTTTATTTCATTAGTACAACCTAAATTAGTATTAGTTTTTTTGAGGTGACGGGTGCACTTTAAACATGACATTTTACAAGTACTGAATAGGAATAACTGTTGTCCCAATCCAAACAGCAATTTGATTTTTCTGGCATTACTGGTCTTTTGAGTGGGTTTTTCATGCACCATTGTAAACTATGAGCTTTTTACTTTTTGTTTTTAAATAGGTTTTTAAAAAGGGTCCATTTGTTACTAGCTGATTGGACACTGCATTGTGCTTGTGTTTCATCATTTGAATAAGGCACCACATTTTGTTGTTTGTTGTCATTCAGTGTTAGACTGAGATGATTTGGTAGATCCCCTCACTGGGTAATGTCACATGTTGTCACACTCAAGGCTGGCTCAGGAGGAGGAGCTTCCCGTCAGGGTGGCGCCAGCAGGACGCTTCATGGTGCTAGTTTTAACATGAAGTTGTGTCAAACTTATGCCACTATCTTTACTGACGATTGCTTTGAGTTACAAGTTTCTTCCAGTTCATAAAAAAGATCAGTCAAAAAATGAAATAGCCTCAAATGAATTTGTAGTTGCTACAGTGCTGGCCAAAAGTATTGGCACCCCTGCAATTCTGTCAGATAATACTCAATTTCTCCCAGAAAATGATTGCAATCACAAATGCTTTGGTAATAATATCTTCATTTATTTTGCTTGCAATGAAAAAACACAAAATAGAATGAAAAAAAGTCAAATCATTGATCATTTTACACAAAACTCCAAAAATGGGCCAGACAAAAGTATTGGCACCCTCAGCCTAATACTTGGTAGCACAACCTTTAGACAAAATAACTGTGAACAACCTCTTCCGGTAACCTCAGTGAGTTTCTTACAATGCTCTGCTGGAATTTTACACCATTCTTCTTTGGCAAATTGCTCCAGGTCCCTGAGATTTGAAGGGTGCCTTCTCCAAACTGCCATTTTGAGATCTCTCCACAGGTGTTCTATGGGATTCAGGTCTGGACTCATTGCTGGCCACTTTAGAAGTCTACAGTACTTTCTCTCAAACAATTTTCTAGTGCTTTTTGAAGTGTGTTTTGGGTCATTGTCCTGCTGGAAGACCCATGACCTCTGAGGGAGACCCAGCCTTCTCACACTGGGCCCTACATTATGCTGCAAAATTTGTTGGTAGTCTTCAGACTTCAACAAATATAAAGAAGGGAAAGTACTCACTTATACGGTGCACTCAAAAACAATTTTTATTAATTACACAAATGTGAAAAACACTGATTTTCTTGAGACAAAAACCAAACAATTAAAAACAATTAAAATATGAGATACCTCAATACTTGTCTTAAGCTGTCAATATTGCAAATGTTCAGATATTGATACTAATTTTTAGAAAATTATGCAAAAGTATACATAAATAAGTAAAAGACCCAACTACATTACCATCAACCGTCAAAATAGAGTCATCACAGGATGTACAGAAACGTCAGTCTGTATGATTGATGGAAAAGTAGTTCGGGAATAGAGTGTTTCCCAGAATTTAGCGGTGGCAGTAATGCATGTTGGTTGCAGGTGCAAGTAAAAAGGATCGGACGCGTTTCGTCCTTGCAAAAGGACTTCTTACAGCGATACAATTTTCTGACTCATAGACCCAGCGTTTTAAACTATTTCCTATAAATGACGTCATTTGCGTAATTACGCATCTACACGACTGCGTCAGTTGCGCGGTGACATTGGTACGTCTAGGAGCAGGTACTCAATAAAGCTAATAAAAATCGTAACAACGAATAGGCTCCTATTAAATAAAGCACACTAATCTCTGCATGTATCAGAGCAAATAAATACTGCCCTTATTCCTCTCTGTCGGCAATATCGTGCATAACCAAGTGCACAGAACGTCACAGACACTTGTCATGGTAAATTCAGCAAAGTCGGCAAACATCAAAAGTAAATATCACACTTGAAATGACAAACAAACAATATATATAATCAATTTAAGCAGCATAAATATCAAATAGTTAGAAAAAGTTAATTAAATAACAATGTATAAATAAAGTTGAAAAAAAAAAGTCTTCAGACTGCATAATGCCATGCACACGGTCAAGCAATCCAGTGCCAGAGGCAGCAAAGCAACCCCAAAACATCAGGGAACCTCCGCCATGTTTGACTGTAGGGACCGTGTAAACTCTATGTTGATGCCTTTTCCCAAAAAGTTCTACTTTTGTCTCATCTGACCAGAGAACATTCTTCCAAAAAGTTTTTGGCTTTCTCAGGTAAGTTTTGGCAAACTCCAGCCTGGCTTTTTTATGTCTCTGGGTCAGAAGTGGAATCTTCCTGGGTATCCTACCATAGAGTCCCTTTTCATTCAGACGCCAACAGATAATACGGTTGACACTGTTGTACCCTTGGACTGCAGGGCATCTAGAACTTGTTTGGATGTTAGTTGAGGTTCTTTAGCCACCATCCGCATTCTTTCATTGAAATCTCTCATAAATTTTTATTTTCCGTCCACATCTAGGGAGGTTAGCCACAGTGCCATGGGCTTTAAACTTCCTGATGACACTGCGCACGGTAGACACAGGAACAATCAGGTCTTTGGAAATGGACTTGTAGCCTTGATATTGCTCATGCTTCCTCACAATTTTGCTTCTCAAGTGCTCAGACAGTTCTTTGGTCTTCTTTCTTCTCTCCATGCTCAATGTGGTACACACAAGGACACAGGACAGAGGTTGAGTCAACTTAAATCCATTTCAACTGACTGCAAGTGTGATTTAGTTATTGCCACCACCTATTATGTGCCACAGGTAAGTAACAGGTGCTGTTAATTACACAAATTAGAGAAGCATCACATGATTTTTCTAAGGGTGCCAATACTTTTGTCCACCCCCTTTTTTATGTTTGCTGTGGAATTATATCCAATTTAGCTTTTTGACAATTCTTTTTGTGGTTTTTCTTTGAAGACAAATTAAATGAAGAGATTAATACCAAAGCATTTTGTGATTGCAATCATTTTCTGGAAGAAAGTGAGTAGCTGGAATATTTATTATCTAAAGCACCAGAGAAAACAATAAGGACTGAGTGAGGTCATTTTAACACCACGGTTGCTTTCAGTCAAAATAAAAAATCAGTCAAAAAAAAAAGGGCATCTCAAACCATGTATAAAACTTCATGTATTTAACTTTGTAGAAAACATTTGTGCATGTGTTGTCCTGGAATATCTAAAAAGCAAAGAAGCAGTCTGTAATCTGTTCCATGAAGTCAAATCTAAAATCAGTCTCCCAAACATAGGCATGGGCACAGGGTGCGCCTGGTGTGCTCGGGCACACCCTAATGGCAGCACGCAGGATGATACACCATGTATAAAAATGCCAGTGTGAACCTAGACTTTAGCATATTGTAACAGTTAAGGAGAGAATTGTCACATGGTATCATCCACATACGTCTGGGGTTGACAGAGCTGAGGTGTTCCTCTACTTTCAATTTGTAAGTGTGTTTGGCTTCAGAGATGCCTTTTCTTAGATCATATTTGGCAGATCTGTATGCGATTTTGTCACCAGATCTGAAGGCATGATCCCTTTCTTTGAGCAAAAACCTGACTTGATTGTTCATCCATGGTTTTTGGTTTGCAAAGATGCAGATGGTCTTCAGTGTTATGACTTCATTAATACACTCTGAGATGTGAGCCAGAACAGATTCGGTGTAAGTGTCAATATCAGGGGAAGTAAAAGCTGTCCAATTGGTCTGATGGAATCTCAGTTGTAGGGTCGAGTCAGCATCTTTATTCCAGACTTTCACCAGTTTAGTTACAGGTTTGAACCTTTTTGTGATGGGAGTATATTTGGGGAGGAGGAATATTGAGAGATGATCAGATAGTCCAAGGAGGGACATAGGAATGGCTTTATATGCGTTGGTAACATTGGAGTACACTAGATCAAGGGTCTTGTCTCCTCTAGTAGGGCATGTGACGTGCTGATGCAACCTTGGAAGCACGGATTTCAGGTTGGCACTGTTGAAATCACCTGCAATAATTAGTACAATTAGTACTCCATCGGGATACATGGATTGTAATGGATTGATGGCTGATTGGAGGTTAATCAACACTGTATTAGGGTTGGCATCTGGAGGGACGTAGACGGTGCAGATAACTACACAAGTGAACTCACGAGGTAGTAAGGTCTGCACCTGATGATCAGGAATTCTAGGTCTGTCGAGCAGTGAGCATTTACAATATTTGCATCATTTCACCAGTTTTTCTTGATGTAAGAGCAAACACCACCGCCACATAATTTGCCCGAGCTGTTGGAAACCCTACCTGATCTTAATGCGATGTAGCCATCAAGTTCGATAATACAGTAAGGAATGGAGTCATTTAGCCAGGTCTCAGTGAATAGGATGAGGTTGCAGTCTCTCATCCTTTTCTGGGCAGTTATCCATATCCTCAGTTCGTCCATTTTATTGGGGAGTGATCTGACGTTAGCTAGGAGAATGCTAGGTAGGGGGGGTCTGAAGGGGTTAAGCCTTAGTTATTCCTTCAGGCCGCCATGCTTACCTCGCTTTCTCCTCCTGCTTTGTGTGCAGCCTGACCACCAGGTATCATTGCAGTTTACTCTAGGTCTATAATTCCCTATAATAGTTCTTCTATAAAGCCCTTTAGGTAGGTAAGGACGAGTAGCTATATTGCAGGGAGATGCACATGTACATGGGAGTCTGATATGATCAGGTAAGGAGTGAAGGATAAGATCAGAAGGGTCAGTGAGTATGGCGCTTCTGAAGATATTCAAAACTGTGGAGCGATCATATTTAATAAGTGTGCTCACCTTAGAGGAACTGCCTGATCCATCACAAAGGGGGGTGTTGGGAATGAAGCTGATCAGTCAAAGGGAGCCTCAGAGGTAGTTGAGGAGCTTGTGACTGCACCATGTGATGATGCAGCTGTGTTAGTGAAGAGGTGAGAGTTGGAGACGGACTTGCCAGTAAGCCAGAGAGCTGCAGCTGCTGAGAAGCCAGTGGAACAGTTGCATAAATTGTAATCATTTTTTATTACATTCATTTTAATGCCAGACAATTTCTAGCGGGCACTCGGTCACCGCATTTTTATGCATTTTTTGAGTAAAATGTCACCGGAATAATAAAAGGAACTCCATCGTAAGATCCCCCAATTCGCACTTTCACATTTGCGCTCCTTGGTGAATTGTCATTTCAGCGCACGACTAAATTATGTGGAAGTAATGGGCTAAAGCGAGTTCCACACCCAGAGTAGGACTCTGTCGTTCCATTACCTGATTTTGTATAATGGACGCAGGGTTATGTACAGATGATGATAAAATACTGTTATTGGATAAGTTTTCCTTGCCAGATATAAGAAAATGTATGTTATTTCAGTGGCTTCAATCCATTTACCATCTAACCATTTATTTAAGGAAAGCCACTGTCAAGGTTTAGAACCAGCTGAGACTAAATCCTTTTACAATCCTTATAAAACTGGTAAGTAAAGTTTCAAGGATTAGAGTCATGCTCAGTAAACTTCATGACTGTTTGATGTAAAATGACCTCTAAAGAACCAACCTGGCTCAGATAATAAAATGAACGCCAGTTTTTCGCACACCTTTAATAACTAATAAAATAAGTCTGCAATAGTACATGTACAACATATTTTATGGCCTCTAAAAGGCTAATGTATTGGGTGCCGGAAGTTGGCAAGGAATGAAATACATCAAAAAACTTGGTGGTGACATTAACTTTTGAGTTTGGCAGGTCATAAAATTGGTGTGACCCTCCGTGCATGGAGAGGGGTAGAAAGTGACAGTAGATCAGTTAGTGGAGGCTTTCACTATAGACGGTAATGAAGTGCTTTAAGGGACCCTACCCTGAGTATTCACATGGGTTTTTAAGGTACAGTAACCAGTAAGCATAATGTATTTGGGATATCAAAAAATATCTTCCAACATCCTTCAACATAAATGGCAGTCACCCTACGGACTTCACTGATCCATTTACAGAGAATATTTTTCTACTTGTAATTAGATCTGGGAAATTATCTATTGGTCTATTATGAAAGAAGTAAATGAATTTAGGAGGGGTAAAATGTGTTTATTAGCTAGTGCACCATCTAGTCCAGTAAGAGATTAATATAAAGTGGTACCTTGAGATACAAATTTAATTCGTTCCATGAGCGAGATTGTAACTCAAGACAGTTCGTATCTCAAACCAATTATCCCTTTTTAAAACAATACATATAAAATGAATCCTTTCCGGCCCCAACAGTTCGTATCTCAAATTTCAGCTCATTTCAGCTCGTATCTCAAACAGGAAAACGGTCCGAATCGCAATTTGTATCTCAAGAAATTCGTATGCCAAGCAGTTTGTATCTCGAGGTACCACTGTACTAGAGAACTTGATTAGAGAATTAAGGTTGAGTGAAATACACTGGGAAACATGTCCGTATATAGTAATGACTGGGTATTTAAAAGACTGCACCCAGTTTAATGGTGTATGACTAGGTAAAGAGATATGGAGAATGCAATCAATGTGGAACAAGAGTCATTTGTCCCAAATACATATGGAGTCCAGAGAAAGATACAAATTAGCAATTAGGTCTGACGGTTTTTAGAAGGTCTTTCTCTTCAATTGACTTTGTATTCAGTCTGACCCTGTGTGTGTGTATTAAACTTTATGACACTCTACACATCATCCCAAAACCGGAAAGAAACCCGGTGAAGCATTTTTCTATCTACAAAGCTGGCTAAACTCTACAAGAAAAATAAAAAGGAAAGACATCTTACAATTACATTTGCAAATTATTGAAATGTAAAAACTCTGCTCGTGATCATTCTGATTGAAGGGTTAATGCAAGGGTTAATGCAAGGGTTAATGCCCATCCTTTTTTAAACGGAGGATTTTCAGCATTACTTTATGTTTGGAATCTTTACCTGGCACAAGTCATCTTGGCATCTTGCAGGCACAGCCCTGATGCCCACACTCATTTTGTGGAAGCAGATGGACAACACAGTTATCAGAATGCCATTACTACGCACCCAATCTTCAGGTGCCCTCTACAAATACCTTTAAACAGGTAATGAAAGCACAAATGGTAACTAATGGGGCTATTCTCTATCTGTAATCACATGCATTACACACTTTCACTTATTTAATGAGCTGGAACCTGTCAAGGTTTTATATAAAAGCTTCACTGCATCCAGAATGAGAAGTGAATCGCGCCGCTTTTTTTAATGCTCAGAGAAATGAAAATATTTTGCGCCCTTTGCTTAAAAAAAAAAATTTTTAAAAATTGCACATGTTAAAATGTGTAGAAAATATTCTGTGTATACAAAGTAAATGGAATCGCTTTAGGCGGAAATGTCCGAATTAAAACTTTGACCTAATAATAAACAATGCAGAATGTAGAGACATTGCTGCAGTTCAACCCGGCCTAACGTATGTCTTGTGAAATTATGTAAATAACTTTCATATAAAATGACCGTGTCTAGAAAAATAACTTCATATTTTCATTATTTTTTTAAAAACATGTTTTTTGAGTTTCACCTGCCTTAAACCCTCATCAACCCAATCTAGTTGGACACGTGTAGCCAAGTACGATCGGAAACCACAATGCAACCCACAACCTGATAAAGAGTCTACACTCAACTTTATGCACATTGTATATATATATATAATTGAATTGTCACTAGTAGCTTTTTTAAAAAAAAAGTCATTAGCGGGGGCATAAAAGTTGCTAAACATAGCGACAAAGATGCTAAGTTGGCAACACTGCTCATAGGGCTGACTCACTAGGGTACATGGGAATAGTACAGTGGCTCACAACAAAGTGCTAAAACTGATAATTAGGCTGCATGCATTGGGAAGGCCACTAGAGGGAGACATTACCATACATTACTATGGAACAGCAGACAATGAATACACATTCAGTTTAAAAGGCATGGATAACACATTGCTGAAGGCATGACAGATATCTTTCTAGAAAGGTATTTTTATTTAAGATTGAGAAATGTGTCCAGTAGCGTTTGATACAGAGAGTAGTCTAATTTCAAACAATGGCCCTGGGAAGGTAGTCTTTCTCTCTGAAAATCTCAAAGTAATTTTTAAAAAATCTACAGTTTCAAGTTACGATGTGTAAAACCGCGGGTAACAAATGCACAATGCTTGCGGCGGCAGACGAAGGATATGTAAAGCTAACTTCTGCGTAAATATTTTAAAAAAGTAGCATTCGATCACTGTAAATAGGGCAGAATCTACACTGAAACGCTGAAAGCCGTGGGTTTGATGTTCCGTTGAGTTGGGAATCCGTCTACCGCCAATCCCGACGCTCCCTTCTGGCTCTTCAAACGACGGCGCTGATCAATGTTCTGTTAAACTGCTTTAGATGTATTATGGTTATTCTACATTCGCAAGTTGGCTGTAAGCTCTTGGTATCAGATTCACTGAAGGGCCCATGAATTTTCGCTTTGATTTGTCTTACAAAAGGCTAATTTCGATATTAGTCTTGTAGTTCTTTTTTTGTTGAAAGTTTTGAATGATTTGCCTTTATTGACTTCCAGCAAGAAAAACTATTTTTTTTTTTTTTTAGTTATTTTAAAGCTTGAAAGTTTTAACTATAATTTTTTTTCTTGTTCTTTCATGACTTATTTATTTTATGTTAAGGCCATGCCTGATTGCTGTGGTAACTGACCTTAACAACCAGATGACCTTTAAAATGTATAAACTGTATAATCTTCATTGCTGTTTCTTGCGGGGTCTTCCACTGCACGCTATAGGCCTAAATAAGGGTGAAAATGCAGGGGGTACAGGATTCCCTATAATGGGGGGCACAATATATGCTGCTGGGGGAAGGCACAGTCCGGTGGCGGATTCTAATGTGGCCACTGTACAGGGGAACATGTATTCCCATAAATAATCTACAAACTAAGATTACTGGGCCATACGGCAGCAGCACTGAGTGAGGTAGTTAACACATGCTTATTTATTCCAGGGGTGAAAATTAACAAAATCGAAAATACCGACATCGAATAATTTTTACCGATATCGCGATACTGAGTTTACCGATGTCGAGTAGATTTTGCCTGACATCGATTTTACCGATATCGCAATATCGGATTTTCCCCAAGATTGAAAAATTCAATATCGTGATATCGAAAATTCAATCGAAACTTTTCAATCTGTTTATTTCTGTGGAAAATCCATAATATTGATAATTTCGATGGAAAAAATTCGATATCTCCATACTCAATTCTTGATCACGAAAATTCAATTCTGATTTTTCGATAATTTTACAATTTTTTTTAAATCAGATTGTTCACTCGAAAGGTGGAAAACAGCCTTTTCGACTTCAATCAATTTTGTTCACTTGAAGCATGATTTAAAACCAGGTGTCTAGGCAATGGATGGTTACCGCTTTACTCTACACTGGTGGAGATCCGAGGCAGATCAGAGCAATAAAGTCCTGCAGAAAACTGTTGCTGTGCATTTTGCAATTGTGGTATTGGGAAACCTCACTAAGGAGCTGTAAGTGGTGCCGATTGTCTCCATCATGACTGACTGACAGAGCTGGGTACAGCACAGGCTGGGAGTGGGAGATGGCATAAACTATATACAGGGATTTTCTGTTTTCTAACATGCCAGGGCCAATGTACATATATTAGGCATGAAATGTGGAGCCATTGTGTTGGACATTAATGGAGGCGGACTGGACATCAATTGACAGGTACTGCTGCATTGTATCGGGTATCAGTTGGGGGATACTGTTGTGTTGCACTGGACATTAATTGGGTGGTACTGCTTCACTGTATTGGACATTAATGGGGGGTGCTACTGCACTGTATTGGGTATTACTTAGAGCAGCGATTCTCAACCTGTAAGTGGGTGCACATGGTCCTCAAGAATGGTTCGGTAGTCCTTGTCAGTGACACGCCCATATAGCACAAGTATTGGGCCAAGGGAATGCCATGATATGGCAGTCCAAATCATCACTGATCCACCCCCATGCTTCACTCTGGACATGTAACAGTCTGGTTGGTACGCTTCTTTGGGGCCTCTCCACACCGTAACTCTCCCGGATGTGGGGAAAACAGTAAAGGTGGACTCATCAGAGAACAATACATGTTTCACATTGTCCACAGCCCAAGGTTTGCGCTCCTTGCACCATTGACCGACCTTTGGCATTGGCATGAGTGACCAAAGGTTTTGCTATAGCAGCCCAGCCGTGTATATTAACCCTGTGGAGCTCCCGACGGACAGTTCTGATGGAAACAGGAGAGTTGAGGAGCACATTTAATTCTGCCATAATTTGGGCAGCCGTGGATTTATGATTTTTGGATACAATCCAGGTTAGCACCCGAACATCCCTTTCAGACAGCTTCCTCTTGCAT
>WMED01027371.1:0-10640 GCA_019650415.1 Pipa parva | reverse complement strand
TGTCAATTACAGGCCTCTCTCATCTTTTTAAGTAGTGGAACTTGCACTATTGGTGACTGATTAAATACTTTTTTTCCCCACTGTATTGACCCTTATTATATTCTTTTGGTATTTTTTCAGTGATCAGGTGTAAGTGCAGGTTTGTGAAGTAGAGAAGTCTAGGAGTATCCACAGTACAAGCTGTATACTACACTTGCCTAGAAATATGTACCCCATTATTTGGTTTTTGCCTATATCGTTTATCCTGTTTTTTGCAGCACCTGTTATAATTTTTTAAACTCTGTTAGTGCAGGTCATTTGGTGCTTCATGATTTGGGCTTTGACCAGATGCTCTCTATTGCAGCGGCTCTCAACCTTGTTGAGACCGTGACCCCCGGCACTGACGTCACGCGATGACATCTGATTCCGACGTCGCCATGCAGGAACCCTTATATAAAGGGACCTGTGCTTTCTTTCAGCTTCACAGCTTGTTTGCGATCCCTGTGAGAGCGTCGTTTGATCCCCAAAGGGGTCGCAACCCACAGGTTGAGAAGCGCTGCTCTATTGGCTTTTGTGTACCAGGAAGAAAGATTACAATGCATAGTGTGTAAACTGTTGGCTTGAGTGGTGTAAAAAGCACATTGCCAGTGGTGTCATTCGATCTGTAGAGATGTGTTCGGAAGTGATTTATCAGTATTATTTTTTTCTTTTTCTAAACAGCTGAAATAACATTCCACCTATATCCAGTTTAAACCTATAATATATGCAAGTTTATTGTTAGTTTTTAAATGAAATCTATGAATATTAGAGTTTGACAATATAAACTCACAAATGAGCAAAATGCGACTGGGAAGAAACATGCGTTCTAGGCTGCTTATTATAGCATGATTTGTTTAGTGTAGTTATTCAGAAAAACGTTGCTGTGAATGCAAAGGTATAGATGTATTATATGCTGTATCCATGGATTTATATTAACAAAGTTGAGAAAAATGAAAAAACAAAAAAAAAACAGGTCAAATTACAAAAAGGAATGAGGCATCCCTGAGAATTAAAACCTTGGGTCAGATTTTAGTGCCTTCCAGTCAGCAGCCATGGCAATGGGCAGAGGGTAGGGTGTCTAAATAAAGAAAGAAAGGGGAGCCTCTGGTCAGAGAGGTATAGAAGAATTTCTTCCTACCTATTAGTGATACATGACATGTCGTTTCAGCCATTGAAGCCCTTTATCAATGCCATTATATATCAAGTGAATTTAATAAAGGTTGGCAATGCTCAAAACATGTCATGTGTCACTAATATAGGTAGAAATTCAACCATAACACTTTGACCAGAAGTTCCCTCTGTTTCTTTCTTTGTTGGTATTACAAAGGTCTAGCAGCACCTTATGAGACTCTGATCAAGACCCAATAAACAATAGGTTATTGTGGAATACGGAATACATCTAACAGGGTGTCTGCATACTCAGATGGATACTGGGAGAACCTGCTTTAGAAGTATGTGGATGATGGGGGACAAAGGGAACCCACTCAAAACTGTGAAGTTTCTCTTTCTAGGTAACAAGTACAATATGTTCCCTTATGAAAGGGATTGCAAGCTAAATATAGAAACCATCTTGCTATTTATCTATTAAAGAAAAGTTACACTTTATAAATGGCAGGTGGTGTCAAATGTCATCAGTTTCTGTAACTGTGTAGTATAGCAGCAGCTATAGCTTAAAGGGTAACTATAGTGCTGATATAACTGCACACATACATATAAAACTCCTTTATACTAAGCCAATTGCTGATACAAATAGTTAAACTTTTTTTATTTATTTATTTATTTTTAGGTAAGAAATAATACTTTTGTTTGTTTCTGTCTGTCTGTTGCTGTTTGTTTCCCTTAATTGGTTTTCCTGAGAGCTGACATTTTCCTTCCCCTGCTCCCCTCCTCTTTCTGTTCTGCAAGTCAGGCAACATGGGAAGTAAAAGCTGCCTGACAGCTATTGGTTAAGCAGTGCGCTGACCTTTTGGCTACATAAATTAAGTTGGAATGCAGGAGATTACAGAGGGAAAGCTGGCTTGTGCACATGTAGTAAGTAGGGTAAAAATGTCTGGGGAAGGGAACCTTTACATGGAAAACTGGCCAGTACATGTCACACACACATTTCCTGGTGCAGGAGTTTATCAGTGCTGCCTTCTCAATCATTCTACTTCACATGAAACATCTACTGGGGAGAAACTCTTCTCACTAAGGTATAGCACTGCATATGTAAAGATAGAATTTGACTATAGTTCTCCTTTAAGATCCTCATCAGCCAGTACAGATAGTGACTAGTAAAAGTAACATGATTAGGTCTGACACTAGCTTATTGTTATTTTGTGACTGCCTCAAGCTGAATTGGATGTATCCACGTATGTTTTAAGAAGATTTGCAAATAATATACCCTTGAAAAGTTATTGGTTAGGTGTACTTGACATAATGCAGGTATCAGCACAAAACATGTAGGTGGTACGTTGGCAGGTATAGTCTTTGGGCTGTGTATGTTGGCATTATGTTGTGAGTCTGAGCCCGAGATACCAAGATAAGATGATGATCACCATGTCCTGCTTTTGGATGATTATTTTGCAGTGAAATTAACAGTTGGCTACAGCTCATCATAGAAGCATATCTGCAAAGCGTAACAAGTTTTTTTCAGCACTCCAATGGTAATCATATGCTTATTGTATTAACATGTCGGTGTCCACTGTAATGTCACATAGAGGTCTAGGGTTGGAAGCCTTCTATGCGTTGAGAGTGCCTATTTGTGTAAATGTATAGTGCAGTCTAATGCTGTAGCCAGTTACTGATGGTAGTTTTGCAGAGATGCAGTTCTTGGGGATACAGTAAATGTACACGATGCTTCACTGTTTGCTGCTTTTACTGTTTATTCCATCTCAGTCCACAGTAGTGCAAGAAGGTTTGCGAGGCAGTCCATGTTTGTTAGGTCTTGTAATACTTCTCCATGATTTGTCAGTGCAGTCGTCATCCTCCATTCCAAATGATGCCAAGTCACAGCTGTATATGGAAGCTCAGGCCATGGCAGCCAGAATATTAAATATTGCATTTAAATTGAATTTACCAGCTAATGTATGAATGGTGGGCAGAGAAAACCAGCTCTCAGGTGGTCGTCCTCACATAAATCTTAACCATTTCATTTACAACTGTGGCCAAAGGGGCACCAGCACAGGCTGGTTATTTCTAGCCAAGCATTTGATCACTTTATGGAGAAGGAGAACCCTGCAGTTTAGGATGTCCTTATTGTATATTTGGCAGTGCACATCTGAGCACTTTCCCTACCTCTTCTCCTTCATGGGTATTTGTAGATGGGGCATCATACACATGGTGTATGGCTAATGTGCTATAGATTTAGCTGAATAACATACGGTTTAACTGCCTTATTGGGTTTCATCCAAAAGTGTGTTCATACTCTCTTGTGTCAGGGTTACATGCCGAGGCCAATACTTGGGAGAATCCTAGCCCAGATCCCATAGTATCCAAGGAAATAAACAAGTAGCCCGACCAGCAGCCTTTTAGGGGGCTAGTTCTATTCCATTTGTCAGGTGAGCTGTTCACACCTTGGCTTTTGTTTTTTAATGCTGCAATTGCCCATTAAAAAAAGCTTTTATCACCAAGTCACTTTTTGAAATTTTTTTTCTTTAAATTCAAAAAAATGTGATGTAAGCGGAGGTAACAATTTTATAGGCTTCTTTACTTCTCCCTATGAACAGCATACCCTCTGAATAAGACTGAGGGGGTTATTTACTAAGATGCGAATTCGACTGTCAAATTCGCAAACAGCGGATTCCCATAGTAAATCTGCGACAATTTCCCCATCTTAGTAATAATTTCCCCCATCGCATCTTAGTAAATAACCCCCTCAGTCTTATTCAGTCATGACAATTTTCCCATAATAAGTCGCGACTGCGTCAATATTCTTATTATAAAAATGTGACTGCGACAGTAGCAGCCTATTGCAACTGTCTTTATCTGGCGAATTCGCACCTATACGCAGCAATTCAGACATTGGTGAATAACCCCCTAAATGTTTCTGAGCTAAACCAGTATTATTATTTAGCTTCTCTTTAACCCTTTAAATGCCCAGCACATAACAGTAACATTGCTGCATTAGCAACCATTAAATGCCAGCAACTTAACTGTTCCGTGCTGCACATTAAAGGGTTCAACTGCTCCACCAGCTAATTCTTATGCTGATGGAGTGCTTGTTTTTCCATGTAGGGAGTCCTGGCTGTCTCCCTCCCGGGTGAGAGGATGCCTCCTGTGACCCTATCAGTCACAGAGGCCAATATGAACCCGGAAGTGCTTCTGGGTTCCTCCCACTGTGCGCTCTTCTCCAATGGCCACCACTGACCTTTATAGTACCCCCCCACCTCCACCCAAAACCCAGATTACCCACACAGTACCAGGTTGCCCTGCAGAGGCACTGTTTTCCCCATACAGCACCAGGTTGCCCCACAGAGGGGCCAGTTGCCTTGTAGGGTTAGTGATTACCTGCAGAGCCACATATTGCCCTGCTGACTTACATATTGCCCTACAAAGACCCAGATTGGTTTCAATTGCCCCACAAAGGCGCTGATTGCCCACAGAGTTACGCATTGCCCCGAAAAGCTGCTTTTTGCCCCCCATTGCTCCAGGTTTCCCCACAGGGGACAATTTTTGCTCCTCAAAGCCCTAGGTTTGCCAACAAAGGCATCGATTGTCCCACAAAGGTACAGACTTCCATCACAGATATGCCAATTTCCCCATAAATCTGCCCCATAGCTGCTTTTTATCCCCCATTGCACCAGATATCAACAGAGGGACACTGATTGCTCCTCAATGCCCCAGGTTTACCCACTAAGGCACTGATTGTCCTGCAGAGTCGCTGATTGGGTGCAGAGCCATATATTGCCCTGCAAAGCCTGAGATTGTCACCACAGAGGTGGCAATTTCCCCATAAAGCTGCACATTACCCACAGAGCTGCAGATTGCCTGCAGAAGTCACCGTTTACTCCTCAAAGCCCTAGATTGCCCCACAGAGGTGCCAATTGCACTGCAGAACTGTGTATTCTCCCACAAAGGGTGCAATTGCCACACCAAGCTGCCTTTTTCCTGTAGAGCCGCTGATTGCCTTGCAGGGTCGTTTTGCTCTGCATTGCACCAGATTGTAACATAGAGGTTCTGATTGCCCCACAGGGCCATTGATTGCTCCTTAAAGCCCCAGGTTTCCCCGCAAAGGCAGTGATTATCCCGCAGAGTCTCTGATTGGCCGGCGAAGGCACAGATTGCTTTGTAGGGCTGCAGAGTGCCCCACAGTGCTGAAGATTGCTATGCAGAGGGGCTGATGGTATTTCAGTGCCATCGTATTGCCCTGCAGAGCCGCAGATTGCCCTACAGTGGTGGCCATTGCCCCACAAATCTGCAAATTTCCTGCAGAGATGCTGATTACCCCACAGAGCCCCAGGTTACCCTACAGAAATCCACTGATGGCACACTGTGTGTGTCTAGAGGTCACGATCAATTAAATCTGTTCAGCTACTGTATAATTCCTCGTTAAAGGGGAATGTTGACGTGTATGCAAGCCATTTCTAAATACCGAATGTGCAGTGTTTGTTATTCCATGCAGCCTGCATTGGGTATAAAGGGAGTGCTACCGTGTAGATTCTACATTTGAACTGATTGCCATGCGGTTAAAAAGGTTTAGATGCTCTACAGTTTTAACACCAGGAAGCCTGTAAATTATCCATAGTCCTTATAATAAATGAGTTCTTCTGTCTGCACTGTAGACCTGCAGAGAATTCAGTGGAGACCGCAGCATGCCTTAGCAGCAGTGAGCCCCTTAGAATACCATTAAATGCAGGTATAATTATTCTGCTTCATTAGAAAAGAATCGTAAATTTCTTTATTTTTTATTACATTTTTTTTTTGTCTTTAATTTTAGATTTATATAAAATTTATTTGATTAATATATCCAGAGATTTTAGTGAACCTATTTTCCGTAGTCCCTTATAATGTGCGCTTTAAATTTTCAGCAAATTTTCATATTGTCTGCAAAGAGGCACCTTAATGCTTATAGTGCAAACAATATCATTTATAAATATGCAAATATGAACATGACCCAGCATGCATCCCTGTGGTGCACAGCAATCTGCCCTGCAGCATTGAGGGCCTGATATACTAAACGGCGAATAATCGCGTATAGTTTTGGATTCACATTTGATCGGCACTTCTCCATGTTTGCTTATTGGGCAAAGTCTGCGATGTGGCAAATACGCATCTAATTGGGGTAATTGATAGTTGTGATCTTATGGAGCACATTGTATTTCTGTGAATGTGTGTGCCCAGGTACTTATACTATTGAGCAAGTGAATGAGACTGTCGATGGAGTGAATTCAAGTAAGTGTACTGCTCCAAATTCCCCCATTTTACTTCGCTACATCAGAGTGGTGAACTGGGGGCTTGATGGCAGTGCTCCGGTGTGGCATAAGGCAACTATTCATTCAAAAATGACAATGACGACTGTATCTATACGACAACATGACCTAAGGACAAGGTGATACAGATAGATGTATGATTCACTTATGTACAGTTAGGGATATGATGAGGATGACATCACTGCACTTTTACTGTGAGAATTCACATCTATTCGCATAACTTTCCATCCTACTTCTATTTGAATGATCAAGCCACACTATGCATCTGACAGTGTCTATTGCTATCTGGTGCTTTATAAATGAGAAGTGAATTTGCAGCTATTTTGGCAATGTGACTTGAATTGTTGCAAGGTGACTTCATCCTTTAGTCAATAAGGCCCTTAATCTCCAGTTCATCAGCTCTGAACTGTGTAGTTTCTGAATCTGCTTAAAGAGCATACATCAGCGTCACTCGCCTTATTGAAAATTAGATGCACAATATCAGCTGGACCATCCTGCTGTACCAATATAGTCACATGGTAAATAAGTCCATTTCATATGGTGGTGTGCGTAGGCTGCAGTCAGCTGATTTTAGGTGCTGAATAATTCTTTACTCTTTTTTTCTGTAACATTCATCAGAAAATATTTGTTCCAAAATAGATGGAACTGATATATTATATAGAGTCATTACAGACAGACTGAATTTTTTCACATGGTTATTTGTTATGTCTCATCACTGACCCCTTTAACGACATTACAGCAGTGACAGCATATTGCTAACTGAAGTCCTGCCTTTTTTCCATTAAGGTTTCTTGTATGTCTGTATAATTTTATTTATAAAGCTCCACAAATTTATGCAGCGCTGTATAATTCTTGCTTCAAAAAGTGTTTAATGTTTTCTTACCACCTCAGGGTTACCAGTGCAGTTGTCCTCTACATTTCAACATGATTTAGCCCCTCTTCCACCCTCCTTTTTACTTTTTTAAAGAAGGAAATAAAAATTCAGCTAAAACAGAAGCAGCTGTGTTTACAGATATAGCTTAAAAAGTGGATGTATTTTGACATGAAATAACATGACACCGCTGAACATGCTCAAGTAATTGTACAGGCTTGATAGAAATGATGTCATGATGGATCACTCAGGCTTGGGGTATTACAGCTGTGTAGTATGTGGAACTTTTTAAATATTCTGTTACTGATTCATGAGAGGTGATGCCTCTTTACCTTTCTTTACATTGCACCAACCCTACTTTTCACAATATAATGGAGCTCAGAGAGCCAGAGGGTTAGGACTGCTTCCACGGCCCTCTGACCCGGAAATTGACATGTAAGCTATATTGCACATGCATAGGATCAGTCTGGGCTTTAGGTTTGGCACTTTCAGCAGGGATTGGGGGTATTTCTCAATCCCTGCAGTGGTGGTAAGCCCCCTAGGGTTTATTTAGCTAAGTCACAGGCTTGTTAGCATGTCAATAAGCCTGTGAATGAAGTTACTCTGTAATATAAGACGGCTTATAAGAAAAACTGATATTGTAAAAACATGATCATTTTAGTGTTTGGGACCCTTTGAGAATAATTAGTAATGGCATTGCTTTGAGTTTTTTTACACACCTTGCTGTTTGCAGACATCTTTTATCTGTTTTGTATGTATATATTTTTCTGCTGGGCTTGTTTGTTTTTCTGTTAAATGTTACCTCATCTCTTGAATTTTTGTCATATTTCTGGAATTTGAGAGATTTGGTTTGGAGGTGCATAGTAAAGGGTGGGTAATGTTAGTAATGCATAGATATCACTATTTCCAGTTTCACTTGTGGACAAGAACACGAACATAAAGTAGGGAGACATTTAACAGTGATAACTGCAGTGTACTATAGTTAATATACGTTGCTATTATCGCTGTTATGATTAATATTCCTCTAAGTCAGCAATTCTCAATCTATGGGTCGCGACCCCCTTTGGGGGTGGAATGACACTCTCACAGGGGGTCGCCTAAGACCTCTCGAACCGCCGCTCCTCTGTCTACAGGCGGGTCTGCAGATACGCTCGGCGTGATGACATAATCACGGGGGGTTGCGGCCTACGGTAGGTTGAGAACCGATGCTGTAAGTGGTTCTAGCGCATTAATGTACAAGGAAGAACTTGTGATTGTTTCTATCCTGCTAAAACAAGACCTACTTTACTGACTCTCTTTATTCTCCAGGAATGCTAGAGTATGACCCAACCAAGAGGTTTTCAATACAACAGATCCGTCAGCACAAGTGAGTTTGCACTAATGCTTTGTTAAAATCTTACCTTTGTGTCTTAATAATTCTCTTCCAGGTTTGTTTCCTATTTATTTTTAACATGGTTTTTCTCTCCTTACATATATATATATTCTTCCATATGTATACTGTAATGCCCTCCTTCCCACCTGCAATTTCTCTCTTCTGTTGTTGTAATATGCTCACCCAGTCTAATTCCTTATTTCACAGCTTTTCCACTCCCTCCTTTGATCCACTTCCCTTGTCTCATGTAGCTCTCATCCTCCTGTTTTCAGCCCACGCTTAGTGACTTTTTTTCACTGTGTAGATATCTCTCTTCTTCCTGCCCATCCCCCACCTGCCTGCGTCACTGTGTATTCCACAGGAGACTGAGGCTTCTGCATCTAAGAGATGAGAAAGGGAGTTTCTAAGACCTATGAGAGAGAAGTATCCTTCTCCGCATCTTTTGTATTCTGCAAAGTCCAATATATACAGATCTTTAACCATTTAACCCTGTCAATTTACTCAACAAACGATGCACTGGAAAAAAAAAAGGTTTGCAGTAATATTTTGTATTATAGTTTATTTTTTCTTGACTTTGCACAAAAAGATCTACTGTTTGCAGAAGTATTTAATCTTTCATCTATATCGTTGAGCCAGTTATTCTAACAATAAATATGATCTGCTATTAAATGACCAGTAACCCCAAAGCCATGAATAAATGAATTCTCCATTTGGATTGGCATGGCAGTTGAGTGTTCCTGTTATGCCAATTCAGATAGCAGTTTTCACTGGTGTCACTGGTCCTTTTAAGGCAGATTTGCTCTAAGGGCTTTCTGAAAATAGTTTTGAACAATAGCCCAGCATTCATGGGACCAGGCCAAGTGTAGTGAATTACCAAATATTATAAATTATTTGACTGCTTTCCATTGTACAGTAGGAGAGAACTTCTGCCATCTGCTTACTTTCACACCATTACAAAGTCTGCTCTGCCATTTTCACCACCAAACTCTTCTTAAAGGACAAGCTGTGGGAATTTACGAATATAGAAAAATCCTCCGGCAAGCTGTGGGAATTTACGGCCTGTATTACTGTGATTTTAATGTCTGCATTGTACATTTTCTGCATTTGGTTATGGGCTTAGTAAGATGTTGGTATTTTGAGGTTAAAAGGACAAAGTCATGCTAGGGACATAAGGGAAGTGAGTAGTGACCTAGTAGCGATACAGGCACTAAGATAGCACCACCCCCTTTCAGAAATCTGAGAGGGAGGGGGTTGTGGGGGGCAGCACAGGGTGGGGTGGGGTTGTGGGGGTAATGGTATACATGCACTTCCAAGCACACACTTTCAGCAATAGGATTCATTCACTCCTGTTCTTCAAAAGCATTTGCAGAGCAAACACAATAAAGTACTCCTAAATAAATAAATGCATCCTCCTTTTATAATACAATATTTATACTTATGGTTTTGAGTTTAGTTTTTATTCTATACATCAGCAGCTTAGTTCTATTATACTATATATTAGACTATGATTAAAACAAATGGATGTCCCTTTTAAGCTAAGAGTCATTTACCTGTTTAGAAAAAGATAAACATTTTTCTTTGCCTGCTGCAGTAATCCCTTTACCACTTGTGAAACTAGTGGCAGAGTGTAGTAATTACAGTCAGTGTGAAGCTGATAAGCTGCAACTTCCTGCCAGAACTTCTGCAGTGATGTCACAGGTCAGGATTAGCATGCTTAATATATTCAAAATGGCTGCCATCAGTGTGCAGAGCTGTGCAAACTTCATTGGGACAGTGCAGAGACTACAGAGTGATCCTGGATTTTTAATACAATGATTTAGGAGGCAGATAGGTGTACTACTTATATGTATTTGTTTGTAGGTACCTTTTAGTTCTTTAAGTTTCAAGGAATCTTGTACTTCACATACTGTACACCAGTGCTTCTCAAAGTGTGGGGCGCGCCCCACCGGTGGGGCGCAGAGGTACTGCA
>WMED01027370.1:0-10641 GCA_019650415.1 Pipa parva | reverse complement strand
CTTCTACTGCCTGCATCCTCCTGCTGACAGGACTATTTTCATCCTCAGGCTTGCTCACCCTCTTACTCCTCCCCACAGCACTGCTACTGCCTGAATCCTCCTACTGACAGGACTATTTTCATCCTGTGGGTTTATGCAGAAAGGCCAACAGATTCACTCTCACAGTTCTCTAAAATGCCATAGAAATATGTATAAAAATATTAAGCTGTGAAACTCTGGGGAATACTTCCTAAATAAGAGACTTAATTTATTTGCACAAGAGTTCTCTTTGACATCTAAAATTGCAAATAGGACAGTAGAGTAATATAATACAAGGACAAGCATTGTATTTCCAAGCAAAAAAAAAAAATTAAGGAACATTGTAATAAGAACAAGTATGGACAAAACATAAATCAATTTGATTCATCTTCCCATTTTCATAAACTATTTGCAGATGAATCCTGAATTCAAAACAGTCTCCATGAAGAAAGTTTTTTTTTTCAACAAATCCATAGTTTTGCAATTTTTTGATGTTTTTAATTAAAAATAAATTAAAAAGGTTATGTCTCTCCACCATAGATAAAGTATTACATATCTAGGGGGAATTTATTAAAGTTGAAAATTACTTTTTTTTACCTTTTCACCCGCAAAAATGGGCAAAAAAAAGGTTAAAAATTACATTTTCAGGCAAAAAATGGGCAAAAATCAGGTGAAAATGGTCAAAAGAGGGGGGAGGAGGTTGAAAATTAAATTTTTAACCCTTTCACCCATTTTAACTTGAATTTCAGGTGAAAAAGTAAAAAAAAAGTTACTTCACTCTTTTTTATATTGCTTAATTTATTCCTCGTTGGAGCACTACAGATTAGCTTTTACACCAACTATTTTTGTTAAGTTGCAAAATGTAAACTTACCAATTATGATTAAGCAGAACAAGAAGATCTTGGTCTTCTGCACCCCTAGCCATCAAGTCTTTTCTAACAGCCACTAAACCACCTCCCTTAGTCCAACAGATGAGCATGCATTTGCAGAACCCTTGTTAGATTATCCCTGTTTCTTTGTAGTGCTTCCACATATGCATCTATAGGAAATTACATTATCTGACATGTGTGTGGGGTCTCTGGAGGAGAAGGGGATCCATAACTTCTATTAAGGGGTACGTAGCTCCTCTAGAAATTTGAAATAATATTAACTATGTTTCCAATAACAAATTTCCTTTTGCTGGAAAACATTTTTACAGATTTTAACATTTTTTACAGATGGTTTTAAACAAAGCTCCACTTGGAAAGAAGAATTAAATTATATGTATTCATATTTAGTGTTAGTGCATGTGTGTATATAAAATTGGGGCTGTCATTCATTAAACTGCCCCAATCTAGGAAGTCCATAACCTTGATAAATTAGATAGCATGAATACATTTGAAAGAAAACATGATGTTGAACTACTGAAGGATTGTGGATACTGTAAGGAAAAAGACACTACGCACCTAACTAATTATGGTTTCTGAAAAGCAAGGCTTTTGCAAACAAAATAATAAAATTAGTTACAAAATAAGTTTTTTTCTTTTAGGTTGAACATGTCATTTGATGAACAGGACCTTTGTGACAAATATAAGTTTGCTTTGCAAATTATAATAGATGTATTACAAATGCATTATCATATGAAAGGAATAACCTTGTCAAATATTGAAAAAAAAAAAATTTGGTCTGATTTCTATAGGCATCAAGATTGTATACTTTATATTTTTATGATGTTTTGATTTTAGCGCTAATTTAATTCTGGTTTTCAGTTTTAATTCTGTTTTCAGCATCAGGAAGAATGAAGAGCAAAGATCAATGCAAATATACACTTCTAGATCTTATAAATGAAACAGTATTTGCTTCTGGGAAACATGTTTATCATTTAGCTAATATTATAACAATTTAATTTCTTAGAAAAATAAGATAAATAAACTACACCCACATATAGTGATGCACAGAGAATCATTCCTTCTTTAACAAGTGAAAAACTGCCAAAAACACCCACAAAAATCTATTTTAATAGTTACAGGCTTTTCATATAATACATTAGCAGCCAAACAAAGGTAATAATGGGATTGTAAATAACTTACTTAGACTATTGGCAGATTAACTGAGAATTTACAAATGAACATTTTACTAAAATAGGAGGTGTTATGCACAGTTGTATCATTAGACCAGAGCTTCTGAAAATCTATTAGATCAAAAATGCAAAGAAATTGATGCAGTGATCCAATTTTCTAGACAAAGGAGTAAAATACTTATCTTAGAGTAAAAATCTGATGGGCATGTGCTTCTCGTGTACTTTTTATATTCACATAGTAGTGACCCAAAAACATAACATTAAATCAAAGGAAAGTAATAAGGTGAAGTACTTCCAACACCAGTTCCGATCAATTAATTTCTAATTTCCTCACATAGGTCCATCACATTAGAACCATCAATAATGGCTTCCCAGTCAATGATTCCTGCTTATGGTCTGTCATACACACAGAATAGAAATACAGAGAGTGTTTTATGAGATACATCTATTACTATCAGGGGGATCTTGTAGAATTGATTAAGCATCATGATTGTAAGACTGCAGTAAATGCAATGCTGTGATCAAGGACAAAAGTAGAGAACATGGTGATTTGATATTTGTTTTTGTTTTTTTTATTAAGTGAAGTGTCATGTGTTTAATAACTAAACGTTTGAAGTAAGTGACACAAAAGTACATGTATATCAATAATTATACATCAAGGATTTACAGGATTACAAGAACTCAAGCATTTTAAGTCATACACTGTACAGTTCAAAGCTATTACAATAAACAAGAATACAAAAGAATTGTATATCTATTATTATCCATGGATAGTCATAAGATTTGAATAAGTGTCATGTGAGTATTACTTGATGCAAGAGAAAAATTAAAAAGTTTAAGTATTATAGAGGGGGAAGGGTTTAAAGCAAATTAAAAAGACAGCATATATTTTTTATGAATATTTATATATATGTATATACACACACACACATGGGAGACTTCTTTTATTTTTTTAGAAAATTGGCAGAAATCCCTGATTTCAGTAAAGGTTTGTGCTCAGAAAACTGCATGCACAGCAACAAGGCTAGAATACCTAGATGGCTGAAGTTCTATATTTTTAGAAAATATATACATTACCTTTGAAGGAAGTATCTGCTTTGTCTGCAAAACTGCAAATTGTGCTGTTGGAGATACTAGAGATTTTCTTGGCTAACATTCCCTTCGCAATATTCATTGCATAAATGCAATTTTTTTTTTCAGAAAATTTTCAGAATCCATTGAATTTTACCGAGTGCTCTTACAAAATAGCGTCCAAAACAATGAGCCTGACAAAACCTGCAGAATGAAAGGCGAGTCCTTTTCTTTAATAATAACCTTTTGGGGGTTTATTTTGCAAGAAGTTGTTATCACTGAGAAAATCCTGGTTTGATGCAGCTGGAAGACTTATTATTATCCAGACACTCCAAGACTTTGGAGTGTCTGGATAATAATCCCTTATGAGTTGCAACACTGCATATCAGTCTGTTTAATAATTTATTATTATTTTAGGAGACTTTCAAAATTCAAATCACAGATTTCCACAGAGGAATGTTAATGTATCTGGAGATGTGTAATTTTATAAAATGTATAATTTTTTTAAGGTTTCTGTATTCAGATTCAGCTGAAAGCCCCCTAGCACTCTTGCTTTACTCTGGGGACTACCTACACATATTGGGGATATAGCTCTGTTCAGGAATCATTGCAGGAAACTGCAACAAAACTTAACCAATTAAGATAATCTGTCTCCATGTACAGTCAATTATAAAACCAGCACAACATTTCTAAATAATCTGAGGGATGTAGTTTGTAGACAAATATATATAAGTTAGAGTACGTTGGTCATGTTAGTCCACAGATTTTATACATATATTATATATATATATATATATATATATATATATATATATATATATATATATATTATATATATATATATATATGTATTTAAGTATTGCAATACTTGGTGTAACCTTTTTCATTGGACAAACAGTTTAAATAGAAAAGCTTTCGAGAGATATTCTCCCTTCCTCTGGTCAAAGTAATACTATTTTTTTGACCTGAGGAAGAGAGAATATCTTCAAAAGCTTGAATATGGCAATCTTGGGGATGGGATTTTGATCCAGGGAATTATTCTGATTGCCATATTTGGAGTCATGAAGAATTTTTTTCCCTCATATAAGGATAATTGGCTCCTGCTTCATAATTTTTTTGCCTTCCACTGGATCAACTTTGCAGGTAAAACCCTTCCAATGCTGAGTCTTGCATTCAATCATCTGCATGGAGTTTGTATGTTCTCCGTGTACTTGCATGTGTTTTTTCCAGGCACTCCAGTTTCTTCCCACAATCCAAAAACACACTATCCTAAATAAATTGGAAGTGTCTGTGTGTGTGTGTGACTGGATAGGGAAATGAGATTGTAAGCTCCACAGGGGAAAGGACTGAAGTAAATAAAGGGCTGTGGAACATGCTATCACTATATAAATACACAATAACAATAATAATATATCCCATGGTCTTAAGGGAATTATGTAACCTCATAGACCATTATTTAATTTAATATTTTGTACTATATAATGGCATCAGCTGTTCCTCAGGACTGGTGCATAGCAAATATTGTGCCAATACTTAAAAAGGGGTCCAAAAGTGAGCCTGAAAACTGCAGACCTATAAGTTTAACTTCTATTGTGGGTAAAATGTTTAAAGGCTTCTAAGAGATGTTAGAGTATCTCAATGTAAACAAAGGTATAATTCTGTATCATCATGTGTTTAGAAGGGTTCAATTCTGTCAAACTCATCTAATCAGCATCTATGTGGGGGATAATATCTAGTTTCTTTCTGAAAGAAGTTGCCATGGCTGACTCAATAAAGGAATTTAAAATTGGTCAGGATTAGTGTTGATCGATAATATCAAATAATCTTGAAATCGGCACGATTATCTAGATAATCGTTGCCCCTCGATTATTCGATAATTACCTGTAGAAATCAAGAGGATACTCATCATCGTGCAGCCGCAGCAGCTTGCGGGGATATGTTAATTGCAGCCGCAGCATGCACGGTGGTAGGCTACCTCACGCTCTGGGATCCGGTCCTGGAAATCAGCTGCATCCTCTCCCTCTCCAATCAGCATGGTCAGTATGGTATCTGGGATGATGTTTGGTCTGCAGCTAGCTTAAACTAGCACGGGGCTCATTCTGCACACACAATCTATAGAACTAGTCAATTTGTAGTGTGAGACAAAGAAAAGAATCATACAGCCAGCAAAGGACACTGGGAGTTGTAGTGCTCACAACAGTTGGGAATGACATCTGGATTACTGGCCAGCCTCCCTGAAGAGACGTGTGTAGTCCCCTTGAGTGCCCGTGTCAGCGTGTGTGAGCACCAGAACCTCTCCCACCATAATCCAGCTACACTGTCCGTGTCCCGGGCTCCCCTCTCACACACACACACACCGCCCCTCCTTCCTGTGAGTCACACACTGCAGCGCAGGAATCCCCTTCTTACTGCCACAGGAGGAGGTGGTGGTGCGGCTGCGTGTCACAGGTCGCTGCGATCGGGGAGGCAAAGATAGGAGAGGATCGTGGGCCCGCTGCTGGCATGGAGTGGGAGCTGATGGGAGAGGACGCAGATTATCGTTACGATAATCGTTATCGGATGCCGATAATCGACTCGATTATTTAAAAAATCGATTATCGATACGATAACGATTATTGGTATCATCGCTCAACACTAGTCAGGATAACTTTTATTGGATGAAGAAATATTACAAGTTATGAATACTATTGAAAATGGGTCCTCCTGAATTTGCCTCGTGTTTATTTTTATATTTTGCCTTAATCTAGAGCAATATTTCAGAATAATAGGCTGAACTGAATAGACTAGTATATTTTGTGGACTTATAATCTAGGTTAATATGTTACTACACTCTCCAGCAGCATCACAGAAAATGTGATAATTTATAAATAGGCATATTTGTACATTGCTGGATTTCAGAGGATAAATGACAGAGAATCAGAGTACATTGCTCCATCTTAACTTAATTTACAGAACTTTGTATATATTATGCACTTGGAAGTGCAATATTATCTAATATATAAGAGGTTCATACATAAGATGCTTTCTTTGGCAGGCATTTTTGCAATTCCATAAGTGCCTGTGGGATACTTTCTGAAAAATATAGGCTGCCCTACAACCAGCTAAAACAGGAGGCCAATCCTATTTTGAACCCTCTATATGTTGATATGACTTGAAGAACAGTAGCAAATCATAAAGTCACAACTTCAAGGTAGGATGTTTTACTATAGAACATTGAGAACATTTTTTGGTGCTCTGAAAGCTCCTCCAACCATTTCATCTGGTTACCATGAAAGTCATCTCTTCCATTTCCAGCCTAGTCTAGGACATTACCTGTCCTCAAATGGACAGGTTCTTTTCCCCACACTGGTTTAAAGTAAGTTGGGGTGGTATACTTGATTTTGTTGTATTGAAACATCATGTAAGCTTTGATAAATCACAGATAAAATGTTTACATACCACCATTACATTAAGGAATTTTTCATTTTACTTTAATTAATTAAAGGACATACCATTATGGGGTACTTTAATGTGGTGGCAAGATTACATTACCTTATTATGTATATTATGTAACTAAACTTCACTTTTTTACTAGTCTCTTTTGTGTATTATTTATTTTTGAGTCAATGTAAGTAATATCACTTACCTCAGCTGCTCGCTCCAGCGTCGGTCTCCATGTGGCTTCGGGCGCGTTCCCTTCCTCCTCCGGCGGTTGCGACGATTGGGCGCACAGGGGAATGACGCGCATGTCGCGGACGCGCGTTTATGACGCGTTTCGGCTCGGTCAGCTGACAGGCTCCTCTTCCTATATAAGGAGCCTGTCAGTTCACTTCGGTGCCTGAGTGTAGAGCTTGTTTAGCTCAGTGGCTAATCTATAGTAATAAAATAAACCTTGCTTGATACCCTTGCCTGAGACCCTTGCCTGAAACCCTTGCCTGAGACCCTTGCCTGAAAACCTTGCCTGTTTCCTAACCTTCTATCCTCCAGTGCCTCTTGCATCATCCTGTGTTTTATTACAGTTCCTGTCCAGTCTGAGGGGTCGTGACCTGGATAGATTCTGCAGCCAAATCCTAACCTCCTTGCGGGGGCTCTAGGTGAAAACCAGACCTATCTTAGATTCCACGCCCTCAGCACTGGTATATTAGCTGCAACCTCCTTCTCCTCTGCATATCAGTAAAACCTGACTATTGCAATTCCTGACAGTCAAACCTAGTAGCACTTGAATGATATAGCAAAATACATTGGGTTTTCTTACCCATATTATTTGTTTTGCTGCTCAAGAAGGTGAAAGGTTTCCCTGCATTCTGCTAACTCTACTAGGTCAGGGGTCAGCAAAGTATAGCTTTTTAGCCACCTTGTTGTGGCTCGGAGCGCACCTCCAAAGCCCTGCCTATGACTGCCATTGGTTCTTCTGATTGGCCATCTGCAGGTCATGTGGTCAGGAGAGTTGCCACTTGAGGATGGAGTGAAATGGCTCCCTCCTTAAGGAAGTTTGCCAACCCCTGTACTAGGCACACCATTCTTCTACACCAACTTTATCTTTTTTGAACCAGCACAATGAATTACACAATTATGAATACCTACTAATAGTCATCTTTATAACACGTAGATAGCCTGTTATAAAGCTCAACCTCTAGCTTATCATGACAGTACTTGAGATATAGCTAAAAGCAGAAAATACTACTTACATTTAGATATTTTATTAATGTTGCATAATTCCTTCACATAAAATTAGCACGTAGCAGCAGCAAAAATACAATAAATTTTTTAAAACTAGAAGAATTTGGGATGATAATATCCATTTAAATTAGCACAAAAACTTGCAGCTACAAAATCAAACATTTACCCATTGTATAAAATAATAGTTATGTACATATATGCATTATTCTATACTCTATAAACCTTTCCCCTTTATCTTCTGTTATATTGCAATATGAATAAACTCTTAATTAAGTCTATGGTACAAATCACTTATTGTCTATGAAATTATTTTTACATTTTATTTTCCTTTAATAAGTATGTAGAATAGAAGACTACCTTTAGTAGAAATTCTTGCTATAGAATGAGTTACACACATTATTCTTGATTATGAGTTTCCTTATTGTAATTCGGGGCTGGATATGGATGTACATTAAATATGCTCAGAGAGATGGCTTTAATGATGGAAAAATAAATTCAGAGTGATAGAGACATATAATTTCCCTTCAGATTATAGAACAGTAACATCCTACAAGATCATAATGTAATATATGTATCTCAGTATCTAATTGCTAACGTTTCCTTGAATCTTAACAAAATCATTACTAACAAGAGACAAGAGAAGAATGCATGAATGCATATAAACAATACTGTATATATAACATATGTTTTTCATTTATTTTCCCACACCACACTTTCATTTCTCAGTATGTGTGAGTGGGTGTTGATGTATGTAAGTGACTATGTATATATATATGTGTGTGTGTATATATATATTTATTTATTTATAAAGCGCCACAAGGTAATGCAGTGCTGTACAATCCAGTAATAATACAGATGAGGGTAAAGTGCAGAACAATGAACAAGCGAAGTAAAATACAAGCATATAATCAAGAACATACATCACTTTAAGTGCCAGACCATGATTGAAACAAGAGGATAGAGGTCCCTGCCCCAAAGAGCTTACAATCTATGTAGGAGGAAGACTTACATAAACATATAGGATTGTAACAAGTGCAGTAGGATAAAATGAAAGCTCATTTGGCTATAGGTGCCAACTGCAAATTAAATAATAAAATAAAATATATATAATATAGATTTTTGAATATATAATTGCATACATATTAATATCCACATGAAAACCAGTGCTAGTGCTCCAAGTGGTAAGATTTTAATTTAGATTTGAAGATATTGATGGATTGCTCTTGGCAGAGGTAGAAGGGAAGATAATTCCAAAGATAAGCTTGGGCAGCATTTACAATCTATTCAGTTAGCCAATAAAAGTGGAGACAAGTAGAGTATTGGCGATACTATATATTGGCTAACTGAATGAAGAAGAGACCTAAGTTAGTTTGGAAAGTTATCATTTACCATCTATTCAGTTAGCCAATAAAAGGTATCACCTATACTGTACTTGTCTCTGATACCATGCCTGAAGAAGAGACCTAAGTAGTGTGGAAAGCTTGCATTTACCATCTATTCAGTTAGCCAATAAAAGATATCACCTATACTCTACTTGTATCTGATACCATGCCTGAAGAAGAGACCTAAGTCGTGTGGAAAGCTTGTATTTACCATCTATTCAGTTAGCCAATAAAAGGTATCACCTATACTCTACTTGTCTCTGATACCATGCCTGAAGAAGAGACCTAGGTAGTGTGGAAAGCTTGCATTTACCATCTATTCAGTTAGCCATAAAAGATATCACCTATACTCTACTTGTTTCTGATACCATGCCTGAAGAAGAGACCTAAGTAATGTGGAAAGCTTGCATTTACCATCTGTTCAGTTAGCAAATAAAAGGTATACTTGTCTCTGGTGATAGTGTTAATTAATTCCAAAATCATATAGGCAAAACTGTCATCATCAGGTATGATTTGCTATATACAGTATAGTGCATCAGATATAATACAAGATAAAGGGATAATCAAGTCTATTGTTAGTATTTGTAACAGATCAGCTTCTACTTTAATATAACAAAAGAAAGAGGTGAAGATGCTTAGTTTTATTCTACGTAATTAAAAAAACTACTGTTATATCTAAAAAATGTGGGCTTTTAATTACCCAGATCCTGCTAGTGTAAAGGAATTGCTAACACATCAAAGGAAGGAAAATGTTTCTTTCTGCATAAGCACTTCATATCATATGTACTAAAAGTTCACTCTAGTAAATGTGCTCTTATGAAAATGGTAATTGTAAGCAACATATTTTATTCTAAATGCTCAAATAAGGAGAAGCCTGGGGAGCAGTTACCATTAAATGATCTCTTTTGATATTAGTTACTAAAACCTAATGCGCATAGATTAATTAGGACCATACATTTTAAGAAACATAACTTCACTTTAAAAACAAGTATTTTGTATTCTATTGTATTGTATTTGTATTTATATAGGGCTGATATATTACTTATATATGAATAACTCAACTACAAATATACAATAATATAACACAATAAAACTATTTGTGTAAACTATTTATTATATACAGTATTTAAATGTATATGCAATCCAGTAGATCTAGAGGTTATAGGTAGTGCTGAGCGATGATATCGAGAAAAGTTGAAATCGGTACAATTATTACAGTTATCGTGTGTTATCGATGATCCGATGATTTTGCAAAAATTGTATAGATTATTGTCATCACTCAATAATATCGAGCAAAGAAGCCACTAAGCCAGCTATATAAACCATAACCAGCAACAGTACGGTTATAGTTTAAAACCCAATTATTTCCCTATGGAAGTAATTAGGTATAATTACTGAATACAGTTTATATTATTCAAATTAGTACTTATCCACAGATTTACAGAATTACAC
>WMED01027369.1:0-10641 GCA_019650415.1 Pipa parva | reverse complement strand
AGTGGTGGAACTTGCACTATTGGTGACTGACTAAATACTTTTTTTCCCCACTGTAATAAATTATTGTGGTCTAAACCACAGGTGTTTCAGTTTCATAGTCCAACCCCCTGTATATCCCTATATATTATGCAAAACTGACTTCACTGCAATTAGCTGAATTAACATGAGGTTCAGCAAAGCTACTCTGTGGACGAGAATTCACTCTTTAGTCAATAAACTTCTCAGTGTGAAGCTGCCCTCAAGAAGGACCCTGTTGGACTCGCCAGGTGGATAATATTCTGGTTAGAGGGATTAGAGTAGCTGGTATATTACAAACCATGGTAGAGAGAAAACTGCTAACTACAGATAGAGCTGTCATTTCCATAGCTTTTCAAAGATACATTTGGAATATTTTTGGCAGTTGCCATTTTTGAGTAAACAAAACTTTTTTCAGGAAGTAGATTCTAATTTTCCACCTATACCCAGCCCCAGGGCTGGCTCTCCCATTAGGTCACATAGGAAGATGCTAGGGGCGCTTTATGTCCAGGGGGCGCTTGCGTGCATTTTTTTTTTACTAGCGACATTGGAGGTGAGTGGGGGGCGCGGGGCAAGGGGGGGGGGCGGTGCGGGACAGGGGATTGGGCGCTGGGTGGGGGTTTGTCTAGGGCGCCAATAGGGCCAGGGCCGCTACTGCCCAGCCCGTTGTCTGAGTATTGTGAAAAAATAAAAGGCAATTTTGCTATTGTTGTAGAGATATTGGGCAGTGTTAATGATATGTATCCTTTCGCACGATTCAAAAAAGTCTGAGCAGTTGTGTAATGGTCCAAATTCACATTTATTCATCACTTTCTTATCTTCACATATTCAGTAAACTTTGTGATGCGGCCAATTCGCAACCAATTTAGATGCTTACAACAATCGTGGAATAATGGAGATGTTCGCACCCAGGGTAATTCATCTGCTCATCAGTTGTCAGACTGTGTCGCATTTAGTGAATTCATCAAGGCTTAATGGGGGATATTTACAAAAATTAAAAAAAAAGTTTTCTCCTGGTATAATGATATCGATCTACCTTTAATTAGGTAAAAAAAAAATCAATATTTATTAAGCCCCTTCTGATCTTGTTTATCGCTGAAAAGTGTTCCTCTGGTTGAGGGAGGGAAAACCCATTATTCCTTAAGGAGATGGTTTCGAATATTTTTTCTAAGTCCACATCTAAAAGATCAGAGATATTGGTATTGATGGAAAAGGAGCTCCGTTGAAAGTAATGTAAAGTGTAGTGGCATTAATGCATCGATGTTTATCAGTATCAATACATTTTATTCAGTCCTACATAAATCGAGGGAATTGGAAAATGTGGCTAAAAGAAAACCCAGCAATAGAGCAGTAAAAAACGGATCAAATTGTGGTGAATAAGTAGAAACTATATTTATAAATTTCCCCCATAATGTGTCACAATTGCCAGTTTTATTTTGCCAGATAAAAGTGGCTAATTTTGGGGTTTGATGGCAGGGCTGCTGCTGTCTGACTGGCTACACCATACTATGGAAGAGACGACTACTGACGCAAAGTCGCATCTTCACTATGAGAATTCTCTGTTTATTGAATTAGGAGGGGAGAATTTGTGAATAGTAAAGCGTAGTGACCCGGTGTGATGAAAATTCACTTCAACGGTCAAATTGTCACTTTGACGAATATGCCCCAAAATTTCCCTTAAGTATCGGACAAAGGCACAATACAAAAAGCATGATGGGAAAGGTTTACTGAAAAAAATCAATACAGGCACGATTTGCCTGTATTGTCTAATGTAAATGTGATTGATTTGGATACACTGATCCAGACAATCCTTTGTTGACTTTCAGCCACAAAATAAATCCTTTCCTCTAACTGCACATTCCTAAACCAAATTCCTGCCATCACATGGCGACTCGCTGTTTCCAGTTGAAGGTTGATTCTAATTGTTTACATGTTGAGCGACTGCGCCTGCCGCCAGCCTGGTTGGGAGTGTGCAGTAAGCTCTGAGGGGGGGTGGGGGGGGGGGTTTGATGCTATTTGTAGATCCTTTGAGATGTCAGTTGCCTAGGAGATCTCTGGCAGAATATCAACGACGAACTGCACCATGTTAATCTACAAAGGGAAAGCTACCACGGATACAGTGGCAATCATTAGATACTTCCTGAAGGGATCACCCAGGAAGACTTAAGAAGCTTAAATATCTATCACCTGTTTTATTGTCACATCTGTTTAGCAGTAAATACAACAAGGCCATGCATATTGAACAATCAGTAGAAAGTTTGAATAACGTGGTTTTAATACATTAATATTTCTGTTGTGACCCTTCTTAAAACAGATTCCATTTGCTCACATCTGATTGGACTTGGCATTACGTCAGCTGCAGCTGCACTGAACATTCTAATCAGCGAAGTCGATGATATATTTTGAAATGTTACTGTAATGTCTTATTGAATACGTTTTTCTAAAATGCTTACAGATTTATAAACAACATCAGTTATTGACATAAATGGTGAATAATATTTAAATTATTAGTTTGGAAGAAAATGTGGCTTCTTTATGTGAATAGTTTAATTTGACTGAATTTTGAGAATTCTTAAGGGAAGGCTCAAGGCTTGTTAGACTAAGGGCTTCTACTGAATGGGGGTGGGGGGTTGTAATACTACTCCTGCTTGCCTCAGTTACAATAGTGGTCATACATCCCACATCAGGGTTGCCTAATGCTACTCTCTGTAATTGTTTACACCTTGCACCCTCTGTATGCTTATATCCTCTGTAAGCAGGTGTATGGAAGAGTGGTCGATGAAGTGTACGTGCCACTGAGGTTATTGGTAGCAGTGGCATAGAAATCCTGGTAAGAGCCGTGACTGGCAGTTTTAAACTGCCAGTGTTGTTCTTTAACTGGAGTTTGGGACCAGGATTTAGGAGTGGCTGAAGAGCTTGGGAGGGAAGGCCACTCCTGCACTCCATGCCAGATTTTCCCCCTAATAGATTCACCTGACATGAATAAAGCAGGTAAAAAGTTGTGGTAGCGAGTGAGAGAAAAAAAAGAGACTGAGAAAGTCAGAGAAACTGTTGCAGATCGGGTTTGGACCCTTTTCTGAAATCACCAAACTGGTAACAATGGAAAAGTGTTTTGTTTCTTCTGCTATTAACCAGTGATTGTGGAAACAACTGATTGATGTATTTTTGGGCTGAAGAAAAGCGTATTTTTTTTGTGAATTGGAAAAACTTGTATTGTGGAAACAACTTTTGTGTACTGAATAATAAACTGGACTATACATTCATTTTTATCATTGGCCAAGTGTGCTTATGGTGTTTTTTTTCACGTAGCAGAGATTCCGGTTTATACCTCCTTCTGGAGCCCTAGCTGCTCTCGAGTTAATCCCTACCTTAGTGAGCTTAACAACAACCTGTTACAAGGTATACAGCTAACTAAGGGACTCCTGCTTCTTTTCCGGTTCTTGAGGTAATTTCAAGGTCCCCATAAGTGCTATCTGGGGAATTCACTTTCCCAGGAGTACGTAATAGACCAAAGGCCTAAATCTCTTGAAGCTTTAGCTGCATATTTGCTTTCTAGACCAGCAGGGCTGGAAATAAACTCCTACTCTCAGTAGGGATTAACAGGAACAGTATGATACAAACAGGGGACATGTTCTACCATATTGTACATATTAAATGCACCACACTGGGAGTACCAACTGGCAAAGTACAACAATTCTGCCTGTTTCTTTTTGATTTGATTTGCCCAAATTATCTTTTTATTTTTTCATTTGTTTATCAATATACTGTAAAAGGAACATTTTGTGTCGAGCCAGATATAAATAAGCCCTGTTTACATGTGTTATTGCTGCATTTTAAAGCTATTAAGAGTACTCATGATCCTTAGGATCATCTCCACATCAGCAGCTTACTTCCTGCTTATGTGTGTGATGTAAATTTTCACAAAGTACCCTCCCCTTCTTCAGAATATCACCGAAACAAGCCAAAAGCGCATGCGCAGATCCATTTTTGCGAAATTCAGAGCAGTTCACCTCGTCACATTCCCACCTTCACACCACTCCTCCGCTTAGTAAATAGTAGAAGTACCTGTACATGTTAACACAAAATGATGCGAAGAGCTCTGTAAGTTAAAAACTCATGTAGTTGCCCAAAATGGCCGCATATTTGCAACGTTGCTCAATAAAAGAACATGGAGAAGTGGAGAATAGATGTGAATTTACAACTGTACACGACTCTTCGCACTTTAGTCAATGAGTCTCTTAGTGTCAGAGTCTATTGAAGTAGTGAATTCGGCAAGGCATACCGTGTTGAATAATTGCGAAGAAACTTTCTATGTGGTTTTTCCATGGAAAATAGCTGTGTATCAATGCAAAAATGCTGCATTTTTTGCCAGAAATGTCATAGTGACACAGGAAATATCTTTCTCCATGCAAGTATAAAATAGGATTTAGAACATTACTCCACATTAGTTTTGCCACAGCTAAACCGCTCATGTCTTTTTAGGAACTAAAGTTTGGATTTTGAATGATCTGTAATTTACTGCAGCTGGAATTGCGTTACCCTGATATAACTCACAAGGTTACCCTTTCTCTATTTGAAATAAGGCATAATCCAGCTTTGTGTCAAAGCCAATTAGCAGCAACCTAAACCGATTAGTGCCATGTGATTAGCAAACTTAATATTCTTTTTTTTTTGTTTTACAGGTAAGTGGCGCTGATTTTTTTTTTTTTCTTATGTCGACATCCCTTACGTTCAGTGTGGATCTGTTATGGTTGTGAAATTATTAAACAAAATAAATAATAGTGAAATGAAGGCAATCTTGGATCTCAGCTCTTGACAAGAGATGGTAAGTGCACATTTAATCCCCAGCTGTGCATTGTAATACATATACTCCCTTTAGGTTTCATTTGATAACACAAGATAAGATGGAAGATATGCTGCTTTGCTAGATTATTTATTGGCTGTTATGGATTGATTGATTTTTCAAGGTTTTTTTTAAAACATACTCCACAAATTCATACAGTTATTTTCTATCTTTCAATATGAGTAAAGAGGAGGTTTACATTTTGTATTAGTGTTTTTAAGTTGTCAACAGTGGTGATCTGAAACAGTTTGCAGTTGGTCTTCGTTGTTTTGTAATTTAATTACATAATATTTTTCTCGTACAAGTCTAAAGTTTATGTATTTAAATGTATATATGGATATGAGCAGCCAAGCAGGAATTTATAAACTGGGAGAGGCGTTTGCCATGAGTTTTTTTTATATTGAAAACTCGAGGTGACCTTTACCCATTAGAGCCCTTTCTTTGGATCCAGGGGTAGTTTTCATGTACATAACACATGTGTTTCTATAAGACAGGACATAGGAACATAGAATGTTCTCTATGCACCTCTTATCTGATGTATGACATCTTGTTTGCATTGAATAAAAGGATGACCTGATTGATTTGTGATGTCATAAGATGTTTTTTTTTTGCATTGAGAGAAACAGTATACATTGCCTAGGTTTAACTAAGTGCTGTAATTAGCATATGAAGTAATGCACGTGTAATAAATGCATATGACATTATAAAGTGTAGATGTGAAAGCTTAGTTAATGGATTTTAGGGACATGTGAAAATGCATTTGCTAGGCAAGAAAATGGAATCAAAATTGAATGCATTAATTATCCATCATTTAAACTAAGTTTAAGTGTCTTTGAGTATGTAGCCTTGGGTTTTGCTGAATAGAATTATCTGTTGCCTCAGTGATGTATTAAAGAGAGATGTTGTAAGATACTGTTAAATGCAACATTGTTGCACTTTTTTATTAGAAGGAATATTTCACACTTGCCCATTGCCTTTTCATTTTGGCTGCTGAGAATCCTGTGATTCTTTTCTAACTTATACTGAGATTTTACTGATGCTGTTTCCATGACTTTCAGTGCAATAATCACAAGGATGTCATCTCATTTTAAACAGACAGTCAGATCCCCGCTACTGACTGACAGTCTTATTTGCTATTAAAATTGCACGTTTCCTGTGATTCTATCAGATAGTATACTATGTCAGGGAAGCACCATTCCCCTTTTACATCTCACTGTTCTGACAAACGCAGAGAGTTGTTAGTTGTACATTGATTGTATTCCCAGAAATATGAGAGGTATACAGAAGGTATGCAGAAGGGACCATTGTAGCAGAGAGATGTTAGCTGTACACTGATTGCTTTCCCAGAAATGAGAAAATTAATGTCTACTTAAAACTTACTATGAAGCCTTAGATAACCTCTTCTCCGCTATAAACCACAATATCTAGAGACTAGTATCTATGCCAGAAACCTTTCTTTATCATCATCCATCTTGAGGAAATAAACACAATACAACATAAAAAGAAAGAAAGAAAAAAATTAAATATTTAGGGGGTTATTGCCTAAGGTGAGAATTTGACAGCGGATTCCCATAGCAAAATCCACAACAATTGTAAATTCGCAACAGTGACAGCATTCCCATATTGAGTCCGTGACTGTGACAGTAACAGTCTATTGCGACTATCTTTAGCTGGCGAATTCACACCTTTAAGCAACAATTCAGGTTTTACTCAATAAGCCCACTTATTTATTGTAGATGTTGTGATACAGGTGCTTGTTCAAAAGTTGTGAAAAATATTTTGTGTATTTTGTAATATAAATAATTAAAATTGCATTTTTAAGAGACTTAAAAATTGTCATTTGAATTGTCATACCTGCTGTTTGTACCCCACGTCAGTCTGAAAAGAAAGATTTGAAACCAATGTTCTGGTTTGGTTCGCTTTGTTTTGTTTTATCACCTTGCTCTTGGTGGTCATCTTTCAAATTTTCCATAAATAAATACCTTCCCAGTGCCACTTTCAACCAAATACAGTTCATGTTTTTCACGAGTGAAATGTATCTTAAAAAAAAAGTATCAGTGCCAGTACAATTTCCAAAAATAGTCTTTTTTTTTTTTTTTAAAGCACAGACTAAACTTTTCCTATATATAAATTCATAAGAATGTTTTTATTTTGTAGGCATCCATGACTATATGGAAAGGTTTATTATGATAACTAAATTGTTATCTTTTGTCCTGTACCTTACCCAACCATATTCCCTTGGCTTACCTAAATCTCTATGGGCCAATGTGCAGGACTGGCACCCCCTGGCAGCACTGCCCCCAGAATAATATAATGGCTGCAATTCTTATTTTTACTCTCCTTTGACTCATGAAGATGTTAACAGTGTTAAATGAGGGCTACAGCATGTTTTTCCTAGAGGAGATTCTTAAGAGGGTTGGGAGGAAATACTGATCTGCTTTTTATGCTCCAATGCTGCTTCTGCTCTGAGTCACTTACTGATGTCCTCTTCACTTCCTGTTAATGTGTAAATTCAGTGAATTGAGGAAGTGCAGTAGCAGTTTTACATCAGAGTTCTGCTACTGCGCTGGCTCAGTTCCCCAAATTAATATTAGTTTTTTTCCTACATTAAACTTGTAAAAATGTAAACTTTTACATTTAAACTACCAATCTGTATCGCTTTGTGCTTTCTTTTCATTTCCCTGTTAAACAAACCAATGCTCTGTCCTACCGTTTCTCTGATATTTTAAATAATACATAATCATGAAATACCCCAGAAATTTAGGGTATAGGAATAACTTTTATACATAATCCAATAACAATTTTTTTTTCCCTGTTGATTGTGGCTCTTTAATATTTTCTTTTTCAACCCAAATTAGATCATAAGTTTTATATAGGTATGAAAGTGAAATCTATATTATAGGGAACAAAATGAAAGGCAGCAATTCTCTGTTGGGGAAGTGGAATAATATTTAAAGTGCTCTCTATGACTTTAGAGAGAAATCTCCAGACTTACACATGAGAAATTTTCCTTTATGCTACTAGTCCTCCCCAGATTTATCCAACTAGAGAACTGTCTGTCAAGCCTGCAGTAATACAGATGCTGTTGGACTACAACCACTAAAATCCTCACCTGTGCTTTGCGCACCTGAACTACAGCTCTCAGCATTCTCAGCTATCTGCAACATTGCAGAATGCAAAGCTTATTTCCTGCATCTAATGTATGCAGCAACTTGTAAACCAGCTGCCAGGATGATGGGGCATTAATTCAGCAAGCTTTGTGGTGAATTAATTAAAATGGTTTTATCCTTTGCTCAATATCCATCTTAACAAAGATGCATGACATCATTTGTAGGAATACCAGGACAGGATGTCAGATTAAAATACACTTCCAGTAATGATAACAAAACCCATTAGCTTAATCTGGGTAACATTTGACATGACACCCCAGCTGTATCCAAATATATGTTTCCGGAACTTCCGGGGTCTACTTTTGGACTGGATCGGAATGCCGGCTATGTTCCTGTGTCCATTCATGAGATGTATTGGCGTTTTCCCTTGAGAATGCCACAGAACATGCTGTGCTTAGAACTTATAAAACATTCCAATTTTTTTTTAATTGCCTTACTGTGCAGAAATGAAACCAGAAGCATTTTCCAGCAGCTTTCTAGATGAGTGCATTGTTTAAAAGGAATATACTGTATATCTCTAATGACATTATTGAATGGTTCATGGTAGATAGACCATGTTCTGTGAAATGGCTTCTTCTATACAACTGATATTGTTTTTTAATTTTTTTTTTATCTGTTTGTCAGTTTACAAGAATATAAGCTCTTTTCCATCATCTGTTAAGTCATTGCATGTCAATGTGACTGTATCTTATTCTTTATGCAATATATGGGTGGCGTTAAATAGAACAGTAACACCAATAAAGAAATGCCTCCAATGCATTTATAGTTACTATATATTCAATCTGTGCTTTCAGAAATTCTAATTTGTGTCCAGAAAGTAAGATTTTTAGCTATTTAACTTTAAAAATAGGGCTTTAGGGCAATTCCTGGAAAAAGCATAATATAAAACAATGGGACTGGGTGAGGTCTGTTTATCAGCACTGCTGCTATCAGTATTTGAACAACTGTCTTACCAATCCAAATGGAAATTTTTATTTTTTTAGTGCTGCTGCTCCTCCCCTGCATAGTTAGATAAGCTAATTTCACTGAGCACCAAGCAGTGATTGGGACTCTGCACCACAGAGCTAACAATCTAAATGAAAGGGTTTCTTGTTTATACACAACTAAATGTATTACGGTGATTAGTAGAGCAACCAAGCTAGCAGATTATATGGTGTCTGATGGCAACATGTGAACGGCAATCATTATAAAAAGTTTAGTTTGAAAGCCCAGTGTGAATGTTGAATTATTAATTCCCTCTATAGGGCATTTGGCCATCTTGTAATGAGTCTGACCTTTAAGCTGATGGTGTGAATCTTTAAACCAAGAAATCTTTACAAATTGCTTTCCAGTTCCAGAAACATCAGTCAACCTTCAAATGCTTTATTACAAAATCTTCACAATAATATAAAGACATTTAATAAATCCATATTAAAATCTAATTTCTCGCATTTATTTTTTTATTAAGTTTTTGAATCACCAAGATGTCAGACTTACCTGGAATGGGTGGAGTATATAGTATCTTATATACAGGGCTGGTTCTACCAATGGGCGATGTGGGTGACTGCCCAGGGCGCATTCTATTTGAGGGTCACTGTTGCCCACATCGCCCATCACTAAACTCACCTCCAACAACGTTCCAGTGAAGCGCCTCCTCTGATGAGGTAAGTTGAATGCTATGGCGCTCCTTGGCTGCTTTGGGTCTTGTCGGCTGTATTCAGCAGCTGCTGGCAAGATCCGAACATCTAAGGAGCGCCGTCGCATTCAACTTACCTCATTAGAGGAGGTGCGTCACTGTTGGAGGTGAGTGGGGGCACGGGGCAAGGAGGTGTCAAAGGGGGGAGAGGTCAAGGTGCAGTTTGCCCAGGGCGCCAATTGGGCCAGAACCGCCCCTACTTATATAGCATGATTTACCCAATAAGGGGCAGAAATTATTAAAAGGGGTGTGATTCTTTTTTTAATGTTGAGAGGTCAGTTTTAAACACTAATTACACAGTTATCTTTTATCTGTTAAGTAAATAGACATCTATTGTTTTAGCAAGATAACACTTTTTACTGCTGCTCTAGAAAAAGAGCCAATGGTGAATCTCACCCCATTGCTGCCATAGATGAAGACTGAAATGTCCATCTAGAGAGCCATTTAGCCATGGTTAAGCTCATAGGGAAAAAATTAAAATATTAAGAACTAAAGCTTGTTTTTTCTAGAGGTGATTCTTAAAGGGGGAGGGGGAAACACTTACCCATCACCTCCTTCGCTCCAGCGTTGATGTTCTTTTCTTCTGCTGCAGTGCTCCAATCCTCTTCACTTCCTGCTTCCTCTTCAACATCGGTGATTCTGAGCATGCGCAGTATAAAAAAAAAAAGCTGTGATGCTAAAGAGGAGGCGTAAACCTGAAAAGGATTATGATGCTGGAACAGAAGAAATGATGACTCTATCTTAAAGCAGATTTACATTACCAATTATCGTGATTTGTTCAACGATTCTGTATCATGGACGATATATGATGTGAGGAGTGATCTGATGTTCCCTCATTTTTGGTGATTTATGCTGTACTGGTTCAGAAGAAATTTACATACATGCGAATATGATCTCTGGCATCTGGTGAGCATTTAGGATTCACCTGTCCTCATCCA
>WMED01027368.1:0-10641 GCA_019650415.1 Pipa parva | reverse complement strand
ATGGAAAACTGGTCTTACTTAAAACCGGTCCCTGGTGCAAAAAAGGTTGGGGACCTCTGCCCTAAAATATACAAGATATCAGTTTCTTCCCATTTATGTAATAGGATATAAGGGAGCAGGTAAAGTCCAAACACAAGAGCTACCATACAAAAATGCTGTATATGTTCAGCTGTGACGCTTTTGTGACAACTTATCATGATAAAGTCAAAACTATTTGTCACATCTTCAGAAATCCTTTTTTGCCTCTAACCAGGGCTGTCATGAAAACCCCATTTTGCCTGGGTTCTTTAGCAGTAAAGCAATCTGGGTGGCCTCTCAGCATAAGGCATATTGCAGATTTTCAAATTAGTCTTTTTATCTTGTAACAAATTTGCCGAAAACAAATTGGATTTTAAAAATAATATCAATCCCATTTCCGATAAGGTCACGAATGTTTCATTTCCCAAGCTGTTAGCTTAAGGTTCCGTTAAAAACGAAAAAGACGATCACTCTCAGAAGTTTGGTTAAATCGATGCACTACATCATCACTGAGATAATGTAATAACTTATTGGATGGTTGAGCTGTGACTCCGAGGAG
This sequence comes from Pipa parva, assembly GCA_019650415.1. Classification (NCBI taxonomy): domain Eukaryota; kingdom Metazoa; phylum Chordata; class Amphibia; order Anura; family Pipidae; genus Pipa; species Pipa parva. The sequence continues at coordinate 10,064 of WMED01027368.1, read as the reverse complement.
CCTGTCAAATACTTGATAAATGATTTGTTAAGTTATCATTGCTTTTGCATGTGATTAAAAAAATATGGAGATGTATTGCACTGCGGGAATCTGTAGTTAGGATTTTATTTCACATCAGGTGATTATTTTGTTCATGCTGTTCATCTGTTTGTGGATTACTAAGACTTACTGGTGTAATCTTTATGGATTTTTTGGTACTTTTGTGCAGGAGTATATGTCATTTTGTAATTGCAAATAGACATTTTCTGATTAGAAACGTGTTGTAACGCCTTATGTTTTAATTAATTTTCACTCCTGCTTGTCTTTTAGTCTAACATTCCCCATGCTATTTGGTTGATAGGATCATCAACAACAGAGTAACAATATTTCGACTCCGTCAGCCAACAACTCCCATGAATCTCTATGGAAGCAACTGCAAAGACCCCAGTTACAGCCACATTTCTCTGTGTGCTTGCAGAATTTTAAAGGGGGCACCAGGAGTTATTTTAAAGGTGCAGCAACAGCTGAAAAAGAAAATAAGCTACTGTATGTGGAAGTTGTTCCTATGTGCTTGTAAAAAGGTATTTTTGGAGTTGAATTCCTGAACTGTATTGGTTTGTGTTGTGTCTCTCGCTTTGTCTAGGGTACTTCAACTAAATGAATGATCTAAAGTTCCATCAAGAAACAACAGGACCAGGGGGGAATTTGTTTACCAAAAAAAAAAAAAGAGATGACTGCAAAAATATGGAAAAAAAATAAATTCAAAATAAGGCAGATTGGAAATTAACTTCAAAGTCAAAATAACTGCCATGCCAAACCAAAAGCGTTTTCTTTCTTTTTCACTATGCACCAGTCTGTACCCTACTACTGTTCCACGGACTGTGTCGCACTGCACAGAAAATCACATCCAATCATATTCGCTTCTTCGCAATAGGAATCTGCAGCTTAGAGAATAACGAGTAGCTATTTAACAACTATTGGAGCATAGAGACCTGAAGTGCAGAAAATTCACTTTGATAGTTGAATTTCATATTTTCAAATCAGCAAATTTTATTAGGACATTGTTAAAATCAGGATTCAAATAGTAACAAAAAAGTTTAAAATAACAAAAGGCACCCCCTAACGCGTTTCGCGCTATGGACGCTTAATCATCCTAATAAAATTTGCTGATTTTAACATGGGAGTGCCGGAGACTTCTTCACATGCTACAAATGGAATGGGCTTTTTCTTCTGAGGACCCCACACTTTACCATTTGAGGATTACACACAGCTGAACCCTTGGGATTGAGCAAACCGCATTTATTGCTATTTTCATATTTTCAAGAATAAGTCCCTACATTTTATTATGTATTTTATGCATATTGATTCATAGAGGTGAGTGCCTCATGAAAACGTATAGGGTGCTATTAATTATAGCAGCTTATGCCTTCCCTATTCAGTAACCCATAGCAACCATGGCTAATAGCTAATTATCCTAAAAAAGGCAGGGGGTTATTCACTAAAGTCCAAATAGTTGTGTATAGGTGTGAATTCGCCAGATAAAGACAGTCGCAATAGGCTGCTACTGTCCAAGTCACATCTTTATAATGAGAATATTGTCGCAGTCGCAACTTTAATATGGGAAAAGTGTAGCAATCTTAACTTTAAAAAATTGTCGTGACTTTAGAATTGTAGGAATTGTCACGGATTTGCTATGGGAATCCACATTCAAATTCGCACCTTAGTGAATAACCAACTAAATGTCAGTTTAGTGAAGAATATAAGTGATTCAGTTTTTTTTTTCAGGGCACATAAATTCAGCCATTCCTTTTTGGGACCTCCTACCATAGTTAAAGGAGAACTAGTCTTTTTTTTTTTGTCTAGGGTGATTCTTAAGGGCGGAGGTGGGAAATACTTACCAATCATCTCCATTGCTCCACCACTGACAGCTGTCTCAAGATAAAGATGATTTTTTTTTTTTTGCAATGATCTTCTTCTGGTTCATGGCCTCCTCTTCAACATTGCTGTTTTTTCCTTCTGCACTTGTTCAGAAGCAGTTTGAGCATTTGCAGAAGAAAAAAATTGACAATGTTGAAGATGAAGCAGGAAGTTAAGAGGATCATAGAGCTGCGGAAAAAGTAAGAAAATCGGGTCTATCTTGAAGCAGCAGTGGAGCGATGCAGGTGATCAGTAAGTATTTCCCTCTCCCACCTTAAGAATCACCGCTCGAAAAAAAGAGCCTTGTTCTCCTATAAGATGAAGATTTAATGGGGCTGAGGAGAAGTTTTAGGAATTTTCAAGCTAATTTTCAGGGCCGACATTACAAATTCACTTGGCCATTTACAACAAGGAGGAGTGTTCTGTGCCTTCCATTCAGACTAAAAAATGGTAAAAATGTATTTTCAGGTTCTGGAAATTCTCCATGCCTCTCGCATCCACAGAACCCATTTGTTAGCTGACCTGCATATGCCAGCAAATGCCATCCATCATGTAACAAAACAAAAAACCTAGCATTTATGTCTGCAAATATTGCTATGGAATGATAACTAAATGTGGTTTGTCGATATAAAAATAATGCATTATGGGTTAATATATTAGTTCCCATGACTCCTGTCCCAGAGGAAACAATCAGGCCCATATAAGCCAAGTACAATTAATTCGAATGAAATGTCTCTGTCTGGAAATGATATACAGTCACATATCAGTGGGTGACTCTAATGATCAAAAGTGACTGCGTTGGAATTACCAATGTTTATTGGCACTTAGAGGTCAGAGTCAGATTTTTTTCCCTTATTGCCTTTCATTGCAAAAGGAATTGGAAATATTTAATAATAGCTGTCACCTTTTCATTTTCAGCAAAGCAATGTTAACGCATTGACATACGAGCTCCGCGTGATATTATCTGAAGAGGGGGCAACAAGCCTATGTAACACTTGGGAAGTGAACTGATTACTTCTTCGGTTTCCAGTAAATATTACATCCCATGACCTTTAATTTGTAATTTCTTTTGCTTCACTTGCTGCACTGATGACATTTAAATAAGTGCTTGACACTGCAGTGACATTTCATCTCAGCCTTGTCACATAAAATTACACTGACACATATAAAATGGCTACTGTAACACAAGGCTGTTCAATTAAAATCAATAGTCATGTGTTTGGCCAAACGTATTGGAATTTTTCTCACTTCTGCATTGTTCATATTCTCCAATGGCTCTCTCATCAGTCCTCTCACAGGTCAAAAGACAGGGGAATAAAACTGTGGGATTTGGTTGCTAAACAGTGATGGTTCACACAGTTGGAATCCATTTTAAGTGATGAAGATAAACACATTAGCAAAATTCATATTGGCTGTACCAAACACACTATACAATGGTTCAGAAAGTTTTATTCTAAAGTAGACATAAATTTGGAAAGACTATCATAAATAGTAGTGGTAAAAAAAGAACGTGATGTCCAACAGTTATGGATCTTTAAAATTCTGGAAGCTGCTTAGAGATACAGTATTCCTATTCGGTAAATTAAGGGAGAACTATTGTCTTGTTAGTCTATGGGTGATTCTTGAGTGGGGGTTAAAATACTTAGCGATTTCAGGGGGTTATTCACTAAAGTCTGAATTGTTGCGTATAGGTGTGAATTTACCAGATAAAGACAGTCACAATAGGCTGCTACTGTCGCAATCGCGTCTTTATAATGAGAATATTGTCGCAGTCGCGACTTTATCATGGAAAAATTGTCACAATCTTAACTTTAAAAAATTGTTGCAACTTTACAATGGAGAAATTGTCATGGATTTGCTATGGGAATCTTCTGTTTGCGAATTTGACAGTCGAATTCGCACCTTAGTGAATAACCCCCATATATATCTTTGATGAAGCATTGACACGTGCTTCATGTTACAGCTGATCTATGTTTCATTGTCAGTTCTGCAATACCTTTCACTTCCTGCTTCCTCTGCAACATCGCTGATGGAGCAAGTGCAGAAGTTATCTGACCTGAATACATGAACCTAGACATGTGATAAGGAATTTTTCTACTAACAAGAAATCATTTATACACATTTCTGCCATGAATGGGTGCACCAAAATGGAAATGATAATCAGTTATTCATTCTGTAGTATTTGTCACTGGTCTATTTTTCTCAATATTGTAATTTCTGTGAAATGTAAATTTTCTTCATGACCTTGTCCATGGTACCCCAATAAATGCAAAACATCAGGAACATGATATTCACCCTGATTCAGCCTTGCTAGAAAAGATCCAATCATTGACATGCCCTTGATGACCAACAAGTACATACAAACATTGTACCTACAAATGAGACATACTGCCTGGTAAATGGGCACTGATGATAATGGGAACTGAACATTTTAGATTATAAAAATCTGTATGTAAAATTTTCTTAAGTGTTCACCTAAGACTGTAGTAAAAGAAGCAAACTCCCTTCTTCTTTTCTGCTCCGATGCCCTACTTGAACCAAAAGTAGGGTTGGGCGGAGCTAATTGTTAATCCACATGATAGCTCCTGCAATCAGATCCCTGCTAGATCGTGATTTAAGGGATCTGATTGGAGGATCTTTAATGTCAGTCATCCTTTTAACCCCACCTAACCCAGCTTGAGATTCAGTCGGGCATCGGATCAGAAAAGAAGCAGGGAGTTTGTTTCTTTTACTACAGCCTTAGCCGAACGCTTCTAGCATTTAGCTAAGACAACTCCCTGCTTCCTAAAAAAAAAGTCTGTTAAATGGACCTCACAGGTCCACTTTAAACCTGGCAAGTTCCCAGTTCTGGTGCTGATCCTGCTGTGGGGCCCAGAAGGATTTAGTTATGGTGCTGTCACAGTGTATTATTTTACCCAGTCAACTGGTGAACAGGTTCCAGTTACTTATAGACTATAAGCACAAAATGCATTCAGTCTCAGTCAATAAAATACATCTTTATATTCAGCAAATAATGCTTTGGTCTTAGAACAATCCAATATATGTATAGATGTGCTCATAATAAAAATACAATAGACTCCCCCTGAATAAAAGATATGTTGTTGTCTAGACCACAAATAGTATATTTCCTAGTTTTGTGCCATCTGGTAGTTGTAACCAGGGAGATAAATATAAATTAGTTAAAGCTGCAGCAGTATGTATACTTTCTATAATGAAACATTGTTTTGGGGTGGGGGGGTCTGTGACTTTCATAGGGAATTCGAACATAATTGGAATGGAATCTCATTGAGAAAGATATTATGATTTCTACAAATGGTAATTCAGAACTAATACTCACCTCCATACACAGCTGCAATAGGAGTAAATGCACAGTCCAACATGCGGAGAATGATGGATATGACTGACTTTGAGGAGCCGATTTTGCACCACAGATTTCTGGTCTTAAATAGGTCTGATGACTGGTTGATGGCAATGATGGCACTGGGTATATGGTTGTTAGGGATACAGTGATGTAAAAACACATTATTCCTGTGTTTAGATAAGGGTTTTATTGCAGTCTGTGACACTGAACAGAAACTACAGTATTAAGTTATGCACATTAGCGCTTTTGTTGCAATTCTGATCTAACTAGTCAAACTGTGAACAGAAGCCATGACAACCAGCAGAGTGATATATTCAAATGGTAGTCGCAGAGGTTCAGGCATGCAATGCAATGCAGCTTTACTTGCACATTTACCTCTTTCTAATCACATTAGTCACATGTAGTCAAGGGGAGGAGACAACCAAGGGGTGCACAGATTTCTGGGAGGGTAGCACATCTTTATAGGAACAATTTCATTTCCAACAGTTACTTGCCTACTTAATTGTCACTGTTAAATTATTTTTTCAATACACATAATTGACTTATTTTTCATGGTTTTCAATTTCTTACAGAGGCCCCTTCTTTCTCACCTACTTTGTGTTCAGCTGATCAAATAGGATTCTCCAATAAGCAACTTGAATACACAAGTTTGGAAATTCTATAAAAGAACAATCAGGATAGAAGCAGGTGGGCAGAGACTGGTTATTCACAATCATTCACAATTCTTAAGACTTTCAGTCAATTCGTTTTCTTGAGATTCCAAACTGAATAGGAAGTAGGTGACAGAGAATAAGATTCAGTAAAAAAAACTGGATGTAAACTGAAATGGATGGAAATTCATAAATAATATATATTGCAAATCCATTTATTTAACAGCGACACCTAAACCTGCAAATAGCCGTTGTTAATTAGGGGGCTTATTCATAAAAGTCCAAACAAAATTTGCTTCAATTTGTCACTTCCTGATCTTCACGTATTTATCAAACTCTGTGATGTGGTGAATTTGCAACCAATTCAAACACTTACGATGGTTGTAAGCTGATGATGACTTTACGTCACTTTGTGTATGTGTGCACGGGTAATTAGGCTATTCATAAAGAATAACATTATTTTGAAGTAGCGAATTCAGCAAGGCATGCAGTGTGTCGAACTTACCAGCTTTACTTCTCCAGATCAAAGTGGAGCATTAGGAGGTTGATTGCAGAGCTCGTATTGTCCATCTCTCTATGCTGTGCTACACAAGAAATTGTGTGTGAAACTGTTCGCGTCTTTACTATGTGAATCTGCCACTTATTATATAAGGAGAGTATACCGGTCATCAAAGTGTAGTGACCCAAAGTGACAAGAATTCAATTTGACAGTTGGATTCTCACATTGATGAATAAGCCCCTAAACCTTTTTCTATCAACCTAAGCAACAGCAGGTCAAGAAACTGTCTATAGCAAACATAAATGGGGTGTAATAGCCTCACTGACTTTCAGTTGCTTGATGTAATGCAGTAGCATACATTCAGTGCTGGCTCTGCCATTAGGCAGAGTAGGCAAATGCTAGGGGCGGCGCCTGCCCAGGGGGGCGCCCCTAGCAATTATTTTTTTCAGAGTGCCGGCCGGCAGGGAGGTTACGTGCAACCGCGGCTCAACTTTAAATCTTCCAATTGGCAGCCGCGGCTGCTTGTCGGGAGATGTAAAGTACAGCTCAGCTGCCAATTGGGTGATTTAGGGGGGAATTTAGCAAGCTCCGAAGTGAGGTGCGTAGTGTTCGCCTCACTTCAGAACAACTGAAATGCGCATGCTGATGTCCTACACGCGGACATCAGCATGCGCTTTAAAGGGATTCCCCTCCCGGCGAGAGCACTTGAGTCTCCTCGCCGGGAGGGGAATCCCTTTAATGCGCATGCTGATGTCCGCGTGCAGGACATCAGCATGCGCATTTCAGTTGTTCCGAAGTGAGGCGAACACTACGCGCCTCACTTCGGAGCTTGCTGAATTCCCCCCTTTAAGTTGAGCTGCGGCTGTACGGTGGTGTTGGAGGTGAGTGGGGGCAAGGGGGTGCGGCGCGATGTGGGGGTAGGGGCGGCGAGGGACGGGGGGCGCCGTGTGAAGGGTTGCCTAGGGCGCCGATAGGGCCAGAACCACCTCTGCATACAGTTAATGTGCTTCTGAAATCTCTCAAATGTAAAAACTTTTCCAAAGTGTATGAGCCCTAAGCCACAGAATGTGCTGATCAGTGTTATCTGATACTAAAGTGTTTTTGGTTTGTTTGTTTGTGGGCGACCTCTAGTGGAATGTTTTATTATCACACTTGTCACCTGAATTGAGAGGGGTTTGAAAATCATTCACTGTTTTGGTGAGATGTTAATGATTTAATCCAGTGTGAGAAACCACTTCTCAACTACACAGATCAATGCCCCATCAATGCCCTTTCTGTAAATTCTAGTAAAATGAGTCTTTGCATATATATATGTCAAAACTTTTATATTATGGAGGACCAAAAATGACATAAGTATAAATAAATCAATCAATAAATAAATGAATGAATAAACAACGCATACTTAAAATATTTTTTTTAATTTTATTTATACATTTTCACATTTCCACGTATATTTATTTCCATATTTCTACATTTATTTATTTACACATTTCTACATTTATTTATTTCTACATTTCTACATTTATTTATTTCTGTATTTCTACATTTATTTATTTCTGTATTTCTTCATCCCGTATGTTAATTGAGTGGCCGGTCCTAACCTCATTCTAAAGCATGATTGGTTAGTTTGGTGAACCAGACAGAAGCAATCAAAACAGACAAAGGACACAGAAATACACTGTACCTGATCCACAGAACAGCCAGCTACAGTGAGTAAAACGATCCACCCAGCAGAGAGGAAGGGGCAGCCATCTTGGGACAGTGTAACAGCATTTCCCCTGACACAGAAAAAAAATAAAAACCTTGGCCCTGAAGGAGAAGGAAGGGAGAGGGAACCCCACACACAGTATAGAAGGAAGTTTAAAAAGAGAATGGTGTGGGGTACAGCGTTCAAACATCAAAATAAAAATAAAACAGCAAAGTATATATAAATAGTATTGACAGTTGAACAATGTGCAGATTTTTCATCAAACAGGAGGGATTCACAGTCCTCCTTAAATGTGTCACAATATGAAGATACCTAAAAGAAAAAGCGCAAAAAGGACAGCACAATAGTGCCTTACCAAATAAGCATAAAAATAAAGGTAAAGTAAAAAAACACCAATAGAAACAAAGATGTATCATTTATAAACCAGTGATCACAACATATGCTGAAGTGCAAAGGAATCTGAAAAATCCACCATCAACGTGAGCAAACGTGCCACGGCACACTAATAGTGGGAACGCTCACCAGATAGATGTTAAGAGAAAGCAGTGATTTTCAACCACGGTTCCACGGAACCCAAGGTTTCCGCAAGGACAACCCAGGGGTTCTGCGACACACTGGTTGATGGCATCATTACCCAGCTCATCAGAGAGATCGCATCGATGTAGAAATGTATAAATAAATAAATGTAGAAATAAATAAATGTAGACTAGAAATATAGAAATATGAAAATAAATAGACGTGGAAATGTGAAAATGTATAAATAAAATTAAAAAATATATTTTAAGTATGCGTTTTTTATTCATTTATTTATGTATTTATTCATTCATTTATTTATTTATTTATACTTATGTCATTTTTGGTCCTCCATATTATATTACTATATGGTTTGCATATAATATAGATTTATTACCCTGTACATTTAGAAATAATTGCAACGAACTGTACATTTCTTTCTTTTGTAATAGATCCTAAATACACTGGTAAAGCTCTTTTAAAGCTCATGTTATGGGGATTATGTTGCGCCAACTCTGGAGTGGAAACCAGTGTTTGGAGAAATCCAGAAATTTAATTTAATTTTAAAGCAGCAACAGAATCATAAATCTGCGGAAACCCAGAGCAACAAAAAATCTTTTGATAAATTGGTGAAATGGTTGAAGCAATAAGAAGAGTAAAGCATGTTTAAAAGGATATCAGCTGTTGATATGTCCAGGTTCTTTCCCTTCTGCCACCCAGGGGAAGAGATGAAGTATTAACCCCTTACCCCATTCACCTTCCACTCTGACCCGTATGATTGTTGGAGTTAGAGGAATAGTGGATGGAAGATAGAGGGGTGGACAGCCATGGAGCAAACAGGAATCACCCATAGAGGCTTAAGGACTTATTCATGGAAGTACAGACAGTCACATTATGGTCACATCCATTCGCCAGTTGTCAATCTTCACATATTGATCAAAGTCTTTGATGTGGAAAATTTGCTTACAACAGTCATACTTTGCATCATATGTGGGTCTACACAGATTATTTACCTATTCATCAAGCATCTGTCAAAGTAGCAAATTCAGAAATGTATACTGTGTGTGCCAGTTTAATTTCACCAGATCAAACTGGAGAATTAGGGAGCTGATGGCAGAACTGTCTGACCGACTATAGCAATCTAAGTCTGACGCCTTTTGCTTCTTCTCTATGGGAATTCCCTGTTTATTGAATGAGGATTAGAGAATACACAACTTTCAGAGCATAGCCACCCAAACAGCCAATTCTCATTTTGATATATGAGCCCCTTGCTGCCCTGTCTGCCATTTGCCCCTAATATGGAACTGAATATCTTTACAAATTTTGACTGCCAACCTTGAAACAATATCTTGCATATAATTTAACAGCCTTAAAGACACAGTCCAGCCTGATTAATAAAAAGTAATGTGTGTTGTAAATGCATAATACATTTTTTTT
>WMED01027365.1:0-10642 GCA_019650415.1 Pipa parva | reverse complement strand
TCATGATTTAGGGCCGGTTCACATAGTTCGTTTATGTACTGTTTATTTTAGGAAACTGCCTCCCGAAAATACGCCAGCAAATTCAGGCCAGTGTATATTCTAGAGGCACTTTCCTATTGTACTTACCCAAGTATAGTGTCAACCCTCCCTCGGCGTTTGTGGCTCCTCCTAGTTAGCTGCATTTTGTGCGTGGCATATATATGCTGGCAAAAATGTGATGGCCAGTGTTCCGGATGCAGCGTATGCGCATCATACACTAGTATGGCCGGAACAAGGTAAGCCTACAGGTTTACACTGTGAGCGTTTTTTGCCAGTGTGAACCTTGCCTTAAAATTAAAAACCCGCGGTGATAAATTCCCACTGAAATACAGCTCTTAACCATTCCATATAATCATCTGTATCACATCCTTATTGGTGAAAAAGCAGAAACCTGGTTGTATTGATAAATGTCTGATGTTAATCTTAATACAGAAAGAAAAATGAAGGGCTGCGCACACAATGAATTGGTATTTAACCAAACTTTTTACTGACTCATATTAATCAGTATATGACAACAACATTTCGGGAGCAGCAACCTCCCTTCATCAGGTTACAAAGTGTACAAAGTGAGAAATAGTGAGAGAGGGTGGGGATCCAGGTTCCTCCCACACAATTAGTGACATCATAGATAAATTACAGTCCATATGGTGTTTCCAGATTAAAATTAGCTATACCTTGGGTAGGTGTAAGCACATAGGGCCTGCTGCAGCCCAAAACGTTGTTGTCATATACTGCTTAATATTATACTGTGTTGTTTGTTGCACTTTTCCCATGTCTGTATTATATTTTTAATACTGAACTGTACAGCACTGCGTATGTTTGTGGCACTTTATAAATAAAATTGTACATACGAGTCAGTAAAAGGTTTGGTTAAATACAGCCCATTTGTTTTTCTTTCTGTATCTGCATCTTTTTGTTAGCCGTGACCTTGTTCATGTGAGGGCTTGCGCCACATTATTTGGGCTGAAGGCGGGTTTGCATTCCTCTCTCTATCCTGATGTTAATCTTAAACCATATCACTGTATTCTCCACTGCTTTAACTTAGAAAGCTGCATCTAAGGGAAGCACTCATTCTAATCATTGAAATATTTTGTCTATTGGCACTTAGCTTATTTATTAATTCCCAACAAAGGGAGGCGAGCACATTGTTTCTCAGACTAATTGACAATAAATGGAGTATCTTCCCTTTTGTATTATTTGGTATAGGGGATAGCACAATCTAGGTATTTCCACGTATGCTATCCACTCCTGTGCCTGTGAGTTCTAGTTTATTTACTCCTGTGCCTGTGAATTAAGTTTCTCTTCTTCTGTCCAACTCCATCAGGGGAGGTTTAGCCTGGGGACTGCAACCTGGGGGTTCCTTTGCCACAAACATCATAGATTAGGAGTGAAGACTGGATGGCCATTAGACTCCACTCCGCAGGATTCACCAGTGCAAACCCTGTTGTGACAAGGGTCTACTTCTGGGTATTCCTAAGGAGTGCCTCCATAATAACTGTAATCTCCAGTTCTGTAATATGGTTATTTTAACCATGAACTAACCTATGATTATTCAAGACTCCATGCATAGTGCATAATGTTTTATGTGAAGATAAGCATTTATACTAGAATTATCTGATTTCTTTTCTGGTTTCATTCATGTGTCCTACTCAGTAATAAAAATATTGCAGACTCACATGGAAATCAACATAGCTTAAATATTTCTTACCTAATAATTGACCTAGATTGTCAGAAATAAGTGTTCACATGCAAGAGCCCACAGCAAGATTCTATGATCTCATATGACCAAGAATGGAAAAGATACACATGAAGCAAAAGTAAAATTGGTTAAGGTAAAATACACAATAGATTTATTGTGGATGGAGTTACAGAAATGTACATTTTTAAATTACATTGGGTTAAACGAGTCAGTGTAGTTTTCTTTTGGTTGCCAGCTCTTTGCATATGTTACCACTGAAATATCAGTGATAAAAGGAATTTTATTAATGTAACAGTTGGGGGTTTAGTTAAACAATGCTATCTTTTTTACTAAAAGGCTTTCTGTTATACATGCCTCAAGTGAACAATGTCCATTCAAGAGCCTATCTCACAGAATGAATGGACTTAATGCAGCAAATCGTTTTACTGCACTCAGTCATTTGGAACATGCAGCAAAGCTGTTTATGGCAAGTCTGAGAAGGTTTTTTTGCTGACATTAAGCAGCCAAGAAACCAGCTCCTAGTTTCAACACCTTAGGGGATTACTGCTTTGCGTGGTGACCTGCCAGAATGATTTTAAGGTAGTTTGAATAAAAACTGAAATACCATGCATACTTGTGTTTAGAACAATTTATTACTCTATGCTTTTCCAATGGGTCATGTGCATTTATGTATTCCTCCCAGCTGTGATTAGGGTTTGCTGTACATTGTGGTTTTACACACTAGGCCAGTAATGGCGAACCTATGGCACGCCTGCCAGAGAGGACACGCAGAGCCCTCTCAGTTGGCATGTGGCACCACCACTGCTGTCCTCCATCCCCCTGGCGAGCTCCTCCAGTGCAGGCTACTGACCCAACCTGACAGTTTTCAGGTTTTCAGGTTGGACCTGCAGCCTCCACTGAAGGAGTGCTCACTCGCTCGCTTGCTGGGGAGCGCTCCTCCCCTGACATGATTACATCACTCATCAGTGCCTGTACTTCGGGGGAAGGTGCTGGTGAGTGACATCACCTTTTCAGCACTCGATGCCGAAAAGGTTCGCCATCACTGCCCTATGCAGTGTGGTCAGACAACCTTGTTAACCTCAATAGATTTTGCAGTATACTGTACACTGTAAATGTGGATATACTACTGTATAAAATACTTTATAGTTTTATACACAGCATGTGATGTGTGTGATATAACTGAGCTTCTTTGAAAAAAAGATTTGCCCTAAATTCTTATTATTGATGCTTCCATCCTAGCACCTACCTTGCTGGTTTTATCGTTAGTGATAGCAGCCATCTTTACATGTTTGCTAAGCAGACCCTGCCTGGACCCATTCCTATTTATGCTGCTTTGGATAACACATATTCCTAAAGTGTTCGAGAAAAGTGCAGTCGTAAAGGTAAATATCATACTTTTTGGACACTATTTAGAATTTTTGGAAGCATTGATTGAATATATATATATATATATATATATATATATATATATATATATATATATATACTGTATATATACAGGTAAATACAAGTTGCAAATGCATTTGGGTCATTTACATTTCTTGATGTTACTGTTCTATACATGGTCAAACTTGCCCCTGTCTTGTTGGTGTTAATGATATGTGGCCAGCCTATTTGCCTACCTTACTGGGAAGGTTACCTATAGTTCTATGGATCAAATGTTTCAAACTATCTGAACCAGTTGTCCTATGTAACTTAATAAACATTAAATAATCTGTTGGAACCAGTGGTTCTGATGTTTTCCATCTTATTCCACCATTTTACAGGCCCTTCCATTAAAGGGTGGAGCAGGCAGGAGATTTAATAATCATTTGGATGGGGTATTAAAATGTCTGGTTTAATAACAGAAAATGCAGTGTTCTAGTGAATTTCCTTATATATACACACACAAGGAAAGGGCACCAATGTAGAGTATGTAAATATGAACAATGCAGTATTTACAATATCAATATCATCATTATCTTAGACACAAACACTTATACATATAAGTAGTAATGTCTCACAAATTAAATATTTTTTTTCCCTCCCCAGAAATGCATTTTCTTTTCAAAAATACAATCTATTTAAAATTCCTTTTGCCTCCTTACATTAATGTCTGCCTTCAACTATATCATTAATAGCCCTTTTTTATATTTTATTACTCTTTCTTTGTGATGAATTTATCACCCAAGGCAACAGCAAGAACTCTCTGTACTTAACGTCCTAACTAGGCAGCTGATATCAAGGGACACATTTTCAAATGTATTTTAAGTACACCTCTGCAGCAAAAAGGACATCTATATATTCCCTGCTGCAAAAAAAATGTTCTTTTGGGGAAGCAATTTAAATGTGCAGTGCACAAGTGGAGATAAACTGTTACATTTACTACATATAGATATTGTATTTCTTTTATCCTTGGATTTGGTAAAGGGTCAGAATTAAACCTATGAAGTCATTAGTAGAGCTGACACTAGAAGATGTTCCCTTTTCTAATAATAACCCAGGTTTTGCTGTTAACCTGCAAAGGCTTCACAGATATTCAACATTATTACAAGAAATATGTATGTAGTATGAGAGACGCTGCAAGCAAATGACGCAATTTTTATTAATATATTTTATCTCATGTAGGGAGAATTTACAGTCGCCATGTGCAATATAACTGGGCTCTCTGATTTGTACCTTTATCTATTCCATACCATGCTTTAGCATTTTTTAGCTTGTATAAGTCATAGAAACAAAGGATGCTTGTGTCTGGTCTAACATTGGATGCCTACTGTATGTCTGGTCCAACCCTGAGGGTGTGGTTCAGTTCTCTCTATGTTGAATCTATTCCAGAAAGGAACCTCTGCTTTTCTTTCCACCCCTATGAGGGCAGGAGCCCTGCTAGTACTATGAAATTCATTTGGATGTTGAATCACCACAGGAGTATAACGAAGGCCAGTGCCTGGATAAATCTCCCTTGCGCAGTGTACCCCAGTCAGAGATAAGTATGGATGATTGATTTTTTTCCCCTAAAGCTGGATCCACATCCGAAATGTTACTGCACCTTTGATCTATCAAAAACAGGCGGTAATGTATGATTTATGTTACCGAGTTATAACTGTGTCAGTTGTACTTGCAAGTATGAGTGTCTGGAGCTAACTAATGTTAAATTAACTGTTCCACCATTTAAAATAGAAAAAGTTCCTTGAGCCCTCTATTCTGTTTAGTACACAAGGCTTTAAAGCACACTTCTCTGGTGGTAAGTCTGAGACCATCTCTGAAGATGTAGCTACATTCTGCTATATGTGGAGTTGCAGGATAATCTGAGTTGTAGGCCACCAGTGAAGGGTTAACTGTGTCTTAAACCCATTATATTTGACCCATGCATAAACAGAAAGCTACAAAATGCATCTGACTAATGCATATGTGCACTATATCATACATTTCTATTCTCACAATTTATATAACTGGTTAAGATACTTTTCAATCGCTTGGGGACATTCCCTTAGAGTTTTGAGGGCCTGAACATTAATGGGTCAGTGAGATGTGGATGAATTTTTCAAAGCATATGGTAGCCTGTCATATATTGCTTGTAGCTGCTCAAACCCATGGTGGCAGTAAGAGCTACAGGAAGCAGTTCAGGAGCTATTAATGCTTCTTTAAAAACACAGATTGCAGCACGTATCATTGGGAAAAGCAGTGTTGTCAATAACCCCTTTTGCTATGAGAAGAAGAGATAAGAAGAGAGCAGCAAGGAAGCGAATGTCCCCTTGTTTGCATGTTTGTCTAGGTAGGTACACTATACTGTCCAAGTGAGTAGCTCTATTAAATATTTTGAAGGATTACTTCTGGTAAATTTGGCCCAGTTCACCATCCACAGGCTATGGCTAGTAACAGAATGGGGTCGACCCCATTTTTATTGCAGAACGACAAAAAAAAAACACGTTTCTGGGCAGAGTCGCTTTATATTATGTAATTTGTGTGGGCTGGTACCTATCTGCACCTGTTCCTGTCAAAGATATTACCAGGATTTAGTATATTTGTGCATAGCAGCAAAAGTGGACATTTCCAGATAAGGGTTGGCCCTCTCCATACATGGATTAGGTTCTCTTAACTTACTACAAGCACTGGAGTGACTAAATTGTCATTTTATTTTATAGTCTGGTATGTATGAATGTCATTTTTTATTTATAAGGTGCTGCTAGTTTCTGTTCTGAACAATATAATTTGAATACAATCATGGGAGAAGTGCTCAATATAATACAAGTAAAGTAAATTATAAGCATAAAATTATTATGATATATCACTCTAGGTGCTAGGCATTGAGCGAAACAAGAAAATGGAGGTCCCGGACCCACAGAGCTTACAATCTACAAGGAAAGGGAGATCTACAAACACAGAAGTTGTGTTTTATAGTAACCAGTAACCAAAAGCAACCAGACTGGGATCGGAAATACCATAAGGAACATATAACAAACAAAATACCATAGGCATGCAGCTCAGTACCCTTCGATTTTCTGGTTTTCCAACTATATATACAGTCATTGTTGAATCTGCCATTTTAGAAAGAGCATTCCATCTGCATCTCTACCATAAAAACCTTTCCCAGAACTGGAACCTCTAATTGTAAATTGAATTGATGCCCTTGTGTTTCCATCCAAGTCTGCAGCTCAGTCTTCCCATCATTTGTCATATTGGAAATGCTTCCTTTGACCGGTTCCAATATCCCTGGAGGTCTTGTTAGTCTTTCATGATCTCCCCTCTTTCTGTCTCTCCTGTGACTTCTCTCCTTAGTTGACAGCAACAGAAAGGAAACAAAATTAAAAATGCCCCATATACATAAATATATGTGCACACGGGGGACATATTTCACTTTGTTTTTCTCTTTTCTATGTTTTTATGCTTCTGTTTTGTTACACTTCTTTCCATTTTTTTTTCTGTTAGTCTTTTTTTTTTTTTTTTAACTTTTTGGCAGAAATATTGCTTTACAGCATCAATAATTTGTTATAACACTTTGGGGCTTGTCCATTAAGGTGCAAATTTGTCCGTCAGAGTGAATTTGCGTCATGTCAGGCCGCTACTGTCCAATAGTCTCTAATATGCTACTAATTATTCACTAAGAAGTGGATTCCATTAGTGATGAAGTGAACAGTGTAGAACACAATTTCTTGTGTAGTGTAGTATAGACACACAGTAGTAGGATGTCTAGTGATGTGAATTCCACCAATGAAGTGTAGTAATGGCATCCTTACAATATCCAACTGTATTAAGATAATAATACCTCCCATATTATGTCACTGTATCATTATTTTATCTTGTCGCTTGATTGCATCTTTATTGTCAATTTTGAATGACCAATCACATTACACCACATCAGAGTCCTTGCCTTCAACTTCCTACTTCTCCACTTTGATCTGATGAAGTCAAACCAGCAAATGTGACACAGTACTCCCTGCCAGATTCACAACTACAACAAAGTCCATCGCTTAACAAATAGCCAAATCATTTGTGTATGTACACATAAAGGGGTGTGAAGAGCTGCGGAAGTGTGCGACCATTTTAAGCATATCAATTATATGCACATTCACCACATTGTAGAGTTTGCACAAATATGGGGACATGGCAAATGAATGCAAGTTTGGACCTTTACAAGTCTTTAATGAATAAGCCCCATACATTTTTATACATGTAATTTTAAATGGGGAGTAAAACATTGTTTGAATGCTGAAAGCAAATGACTGAATTAAACAATTGCTAATGTCTTATAACCAAAATGTAAAACAAAATACGAAATTAAATGGTCACTATGAGCTTTTTTAGTCTAGGGGTGATTATGATGGAAGGAGCAGTAGATACTCACCAACGTGAGTTTTAGGCAGACGTTTGCTACTGCGCATGCTCATTTCAGCAAGTGCCGGCTAGGCGGCTATCAACAGCAGAAGTCACTGGATCATCGAACAAAGCAGGGGCATCGCTGGAGCCTAGGGGGTTATTCATCAAAGTTCACACGATTAGGAAGTCGCAAATTCACTTCCTCTTATTCATGAAGCAGTGGACAGCGTTGGACGCCGTCACATGCATAGTGCGGTGTAGTCAGTCCCATTATAGTAGGATGAGAAGTCATACAGAGTGAGGAGAATTCCTCCAGTGAAGGGCTGTGACGTCAGTCTCATCATATCCCACTAACTGTATATAAGTGGAAAATACTTATTTTTATATATGTCACCTTGTGCCTAGTTCATGTTTAATAGTAGACTGATTTAGTCACAGTCACCATTTTTAATTTTGAATGAATAGTCGTCTTAAGCAACACTGGAGCCCTGCCATCAAACCCCTCAATTCACCACTCTGATCTGGCAAAGGCTTCAGGTGAATTCAAAACAGTACGCTCTGCAGAATCTGCTCCTTTAACAAAATCCGTCGCATGCTGAATAGCTTAATTATCTCTGCACGTGCATGCGCATCGCAGAGATTGCTGAATAAGTGGAGTTGGAGAAGTCACGAATAGACGTGAATATGGGCATATACGTGATTGTTTGGACTTTGAAGAATAACCCCCTAAGAATCACAAGCTCCTAATTCCCTTTTAAATTTCTCCCCCTTTTACACATGGCCCAAAGTTTTCCCTTCTCTAACTTCTCCATCATTTAAATAAGCTATAATTTTCTTTACATCTTTGTATTTTTATTTTACCGTCCTTTTATTGTATTTCTGTAAAACACATTTGCTGATTAGAATAAAACATAGTTGAAGGAAACATTATAATTCATTACAGGGTGCCATCAGTGTGTAATGATTTAAAGTTTAAGATTTCACATATTTCATTTTCTTAATAATTTAAATTGGATGAATACATTAATACCTAGGCACTCACTCACACTATGACACTTTTGCTAGGTCTAACTGCAGTTAATAATCAAAAGGATTTTGTAATACTAGTTAGTACCGTGAGAAGATGTTTTGCTACACTATTTTAAACTTTTCAGGAGTGGGGAAAAAGGTTCCTTTAGTGAGAATAACCCTTGGCTAAGGGAGAAAGGGCTAGAGCATCTGTACCAAGTGCTTGTTTTTTCTTTTATTGCTATAATTATTCTGCAAAATTGATAAGCCTAAACTTATTTTATCACTTGTTGTGCTAAATGTTAAGTGGCCAATGATTAGCACTTTTTATACTATTTCCCTTAGAGGCAAATAGAGATTTAGCAAGGGTTACATTACATCTATTCAATGCTTTTTTTTAATAATGCCTGGAATTTCCTTATTTTGGTAACCAGCAGGACAGACATTATTTTGGGTCAGTCCATCACTAAACCTTTAAAGAGTTCCCCCCCCTCCCCAAAAAAAAACCAAATAAGTTTGCAACCGCTTATCAGTATAAAACTATTGATCTTGCATTTGACTTACATGATGTCCATTAGGAACATAGAGAATTCCCATAAGGTGGTGAGCCTTAAAGTCATTTTCAAGATAAATTATCTAGATAGATCTGCAAATAGAAACAAAATGCAGTATAGTCACCCATGTGTTTTATTCAGGAAATCTAATAAAACTGGTTTTCATAATGCCTAATTTAGTATCACGTTCCTTGGAAATAGAAAACACAATTCACTTTTCTTGATAAAACAAAGCTATTCCCATATGTGCAAGTTGTTTAGTTCAGTAACTGCTTGGTAAAGTTAAACAGAAGTTGTATCATTTCTTTTTTTATAAAACCCTGACAATGAAACCTGCAGATAACTAGGTTTCTTTATGAGCTGCAACTAATGCCCGTAGATGTGTTTCTTAAAAATCTTTATAAAAAACACATCTTTGGGAATGAATTATTGTGCAATAAAACAGTATTTAGCAATATATATTTCTAGTTAGTCGTGTAATTGATGGTTCAGACTATGATAGGTTTTATCTTTGGAGACATGTTTGGTAGGGGGGAAAGGTTAAGAATTTGTACAGTATATTTCCTATAAAAATCTTTTCTGTTATTCTATCTTTGTTTTTCCAGTTTTCCACATGCTTCTTTTAAAGTTAAAATATTTTTATGTCATTTTGTTTGTTGGATCATGAAAAGGTGAATGAGTTAAATGTAATTATTTTATCCCTCAGAAATGTGAAAATAGTGGCTTCTATTGTATGAATGCATTTGAGCAAATGGTTTCTTATTTTCATGGCTAGATGCAATATTTTATATTGTACAAAGCAAATTGTTCAGATGACTTGAAAGACCTTTCATGCTTTGTTCAAACTTTGATCTCCAAGGTGCCCTCTCTCTTGACTTTCCCACTGATACAGAACTCCTTCTAGTAAAAATCCTTTGTGTTAGTCTTTCTGCAGTTTTTTCAAGTAAAACTATCCAGTCTTGGTTTACCAAGTCTTTGAAATGTAGTAAAATGTGATCTGTGCGATGTAAAAATACATTGTAAACATTGAGCACAGTACTGTATTTTCCTTTTAGAACTCAACTTCAACAAATTCACATATCAGGGAATGTCTTCCTGCTAAACCATTTACACTAATTAACAAAACCTTTGCATTGGAAGGTGATGGTCAAGAGCAGTGATGCCCAAGCTACAGCCCGTGGCTCGAATTCCAAAGTCTGAATTGTTGCATATGTGTGAATTTGCCAGCTAAAGACAGTCGCAATAGACTGTTACTGTCACAGTCATGTCTTTATATCAAGAATATTGTCGCAGTCGTGACTTTACAATGGAAAATTGTCGCAGTTTTAACTTAAAAATTTGTTTCTGTTTCGACTTTAAAAGCGGCCCGTGACACGCCTGACGCAAATTTATTTGGCCCCAGGCCGAAAAATCTTGGGCATCACTGGTAAAGACTATAGAAAATATGAACAATAAAGGGAAAGATCCATCAATTACTGTATATAAAAAGACTTTGCACTCTACTTTATAAAGGGAGTATAGTATCAAGTAGCGTTAATGTAAGTACTTT